>DWPA01001411.1:0-18740 GCA_018251375.1 Calpodes ethlius | reverse complement strand
ATGTTGTAGCTAAACAGATAACAAATTAGTAAACAGTGTAAAACTTACAATCAATGATATTAACCAGTATGTATTAACACACACCACAATTACCCATAACCTAAGTATAAAGTTATATTTATCACTACCAATTTAACTTTTCCTTGAATTGAATCCTAAAGACTTCCTATCTGGAAATGCTTAGTCGGTTATTGAAGTTGTCGGATTACTAAAATGGGGCTAGATATACTGTATTAAACATCTAATGTGTCTTATTTGATGTTTTACAAGGTCTTATTTATTTCATAATTTGTTTATAAAAGTAATCCATTATACTCTAAAGTAAACAATAATTGAAAATTTATCCATAGAAAATAATTACATCAAAAAAATGATTCAAAAGAAAAAAGCCAATTTGGATGCGTAAATGTTAATTGAGTCATTAAAATTACTGTAGGGGAAATCCTTTGTCTGTAAGTCTATTTAATTTAATACATTTGATTTAGAACAGGACAAAAATGTTTTATATTACAAGGCACATCATTGTGAATAGAAACAATAATGGTTATTTGAATGTGTGTGTAGGTAAGTCACTCTTACTTTCACTTTTATTTAGTTAGTCAACAGGTTGTTTTGTTTGTTCTAAACAATTGAAAACTATACACAATGATGACTGAGCATATAGGTAAAATGCAGCACATCAAAATTTAACACAAATAATAATGTTATGGTAATGTTTTTCTAAATTTTAAATGTGTTAAACATGTAATGTTGGGCCTATTTTTAGTAAGTACATAAAAAGATTTCTTGTATGAAATAGTATTAAGTTAGTTTTAAGGATAATTGAGAACAGAATATGTAGGAGGACATGCAATGATTTATTGATATAATTAGAAATATTTATAGCTTAAGTCTACATGCTGCACTCAAACTATATTTAAGTCTTTGGTCGCTCACGTTGGTTGTGGTCTTCCTCATGATCACTCTCTTCAGCTGCGACCATAACTTTCCATTTGTATACTAATGCCCGAGCAGCCTTGCCAACATCGCCTGGTTCCTTACGAAGTGCATTTACTGTACGACCCACTCCAGTTTCTTGCAAGTGTTGTACTGTGACTCCCAGATTAAATAATTTGTCAATACTTTTAAGTATCTGGAATGTTTGGAAATGTTGATTTTGAACTAAAAAACTGTCATGTATTGTATTGCAATAGACAAAGAATTTATCAAAAACTTGAGCCTAACAACAAGTAGATCAAGTATCCAAAATAACTGTTGTTAGCAAGCTGATTAACAATTTAGACCTTATCGATGTGGAAAAAAACACAAAATACGTAATCATTCAAACATAAAAGAAATAAATTATTCATTTATGTTGATGGAAAGATTCACAGAGAACAGTGTAAAAATAGCAATTACCGCATTATTTAAAAACATTATGGAAATTATAATTATCTAAAAACGATTATTTGCTCAGTGAGTTTTATTTTATAAATGCTCAACAAAATTTTCAACAAATTCAATAACATCTATTATACTTTTACAGAACTATGTACGTACACTATCACAATACTAAACCTTTAGAATAACTTTCGCACTTTATATGCTTAATTTTATTGAATAGGCCTATAAATAAAAAAAATATCGCGCTTGTGTAATACATAATATTCAAATAAAAATAAAAATATATTTTTTAAAACAGGAAAATATTACTGTGTGGTTCAACTTCAAAGCTACACTTACTTTTTGTTCGTCGTTAGGATATTTTTCTATTGCATGCTGGTAATGTTTTATTAAATCCAAAATTGACGCCATCCTTCACGTTTGGCAAAATTATTGTTTGTATTAAAAAATGAATGCCAGCTGGTAAACGGACACCATTTTTGCTACACTCCACAATGTACCCACTACACACATGTGCGTGACGTATGTACTACCTCAGTTAGCTGGAGATTCTCACGTGAAAAGGAACGTCTTTACTTCCCGTATTTCACAGATTAAATAGAGAAAAAGTTTTTGAATAATCATAATATTGATATAATCATAAAGTAAAGAATGTAATGGAGTATTAAACTATTTTAGTTATAAAATTAACAGGCCGTATTTTAGTTATTGCTAATGATAAAGAGTGATTTAAGTAATTCTAATCGTATTTTTTGTCACGCTGCAAATACTCCAAGTGTCGTGTCGTGGCACTCCTGGCATGGCGTAACATGTGCTAGTGTGAGTTCGTTTGTGTAAATTATCTTATAATGTTGGTGTATTTTGTAACATAATTAAATAAATATATTTTAATAATATTGAACTTTGCATTTAGTTCGATATTTCTTCTTTTTTCTCTAGAATGGCAGATTATTTAATAAAAGATTATATATAAATTTAAGAATTAGTATTATTATTAATATTATATCTTTAACGTCGGTCCCTAACTCTGCGTCATACGGTGATGTTATTCTTAAGTATACGGCCGAACTGGACCAGAGACACCGTAAAATGCATGAAAAGTCACTGTGTGAACTTGGATATATCATCAGCACCCGAGAGCCACCCATTTTTGTACTTTATATAACTCTGATTTTAAATACGTTAAGAGGATGGGGCTCTGTTGTTATTATATGTATAACTGGTAAAATCGTAATCTTTACAGATGCTTTTCTACGGCCAGGGACAGGTGTTCGTTTCTCGTGTAACCAGTAATCATCTTCTAACCGGAACTCAATTGCTTGCAGGATAATTGTTAAATGATAGAAAGTTGCTACAAGTCAGGTGTTAGGATATTGCACCGACACGGACAAATATAATAATATTGCGTAGTTACGCGTATTATAACTTTAATTCAAATATCTGCAATCAGGAGAGACACTCTGAAGTCATGTGAGAAATTAGACACTTGTAGACGATGTAACATTGCGTTGCGATATGTTACAATGTAAAAATGAGTCGTGTAGGGGTGTCCTGTCGTAGAAAACACTACACGGCGACATCGTGTCGTAGTGCAATCAAAAGCTATACGGCACGATATCGTTGGAATTTTAAAGGCAACTGGGATAAAGGATATTATTTTAAAGCTGCTTGTTTCACGTCAGGTGACAATTAGTGATCTTGATTCTAAGAATTTATTCATATTGATTCGTATCGCAAAGTCCTCTTCCAATAGTATTTATATAATAATGTGGTTCCTAAAGAAGTAGATGTTTTATTATTTTATTATCACTAATTCAGTTACATTATAAAATATTTTATAAATTGCATTGAAAAATTATTATTAAAGTTATTATTTTTTTTAATTTTAGATCAACATTAACAGTTATATCTAGGTGGGTATGATTGTACCAAATGTATGCATATACAATTCTTCAATATTAAAATGTTATTATGTGATTATGTAGCTAGTGTAAATAAGAACGTTACATAGAATTATGCAACTCATTTACATTAAAAAAGTGTAGATATATGTTTGAAAATAATTATCACTATACAATATAAATTCGTTAACATAATATGTTTAAAATTTAAATGCTAGCTAAAATTAATATATTTGATATTACGTATATTAGATCTAAGTAAGTCTTGAAAATATTTCGTGAACTTTAATATATTTTTAATTTCCAGAGTAACAAATAAATTTAGCACGGAGTTTTTGTGAAAGGATAGCAATTAATGTTTTAGTTGATTTTAACAACTATTGCTATAAATAATTTATATCATATAGACAAATAAAACTTTTCTCGTTAATTGTGAAATTACGTTTTAATGTTTATCTGAACAGCGCCTAAAATTAATAAGTAGCAATGTTACGGATGCGTGTACTTACTTGCCTATGTTTAACGAAACGAGAGCGGGTAACTAGTATTCCATTAAAATTATAACAAATTAGTCATTTAGGTATAGGCCGTACTGTCTTAGTCTTATCACGAATGCATACCAATTCTCCGGGTTATGGACATTTATAACAATACTCAAGAGAAAAATTCACTGAAAAAAGTTAGAAAAAGCTTTGGCTTTAATGTCCATAATTGGTAATGATTACATAAATATTATTTTTTCAAAACAACTTGTAACTAAGGATTTAATGTATCTAATGTGCTTAGCTAAAAAGTTGTGTATATATCTGTCTTAAAACTAGTTTCATCCCAGCAAAGCTGAAATTAGTACCCACTAACAAGTACAGTAGCTCTTCGAAATTAATTGCAATGCATTGCTTATCATGGCGAGGCGTACATATGGGATTTAATTAACTTTTGGTCGCGGATGCGCTGTTGTGGATGTCATCTATGCGATTTACACTCACGCCGTGTGGGTCATCGGGTCATCCTGCGCCAGGCGACTACGTGACCCTTCCCAGAGACTGCTACCACGCTTATTTACCAACAGCATCAAATGCCGAGCCTGCTCATATAATTTAGCCATTTGTCCCCTGCGCCGCGCCACTTGCTCTTTGACTTGACACCTTCGACATCGTTTTTCAAGAGCCAGACAGGTTTCCGGAGCCGTTATTAGAGTATTCCAGGATTATGTCAATAAGATGATATTTTAAGCTTGCTACGTAATACTTGTTAAAGTAAATAAAATTTCCTAGGCTGCGACGAATTTGATTACGTGCGCTTAGAAATTAATTTTGAATTAAGTTAATATATGGTTCACATTTTTGCAATAAAATTATTTACCTATCTATCAATATTTCAACTGAAACAATATTTCACAACTAAGCTTTAAGATTGTGTATTATTTTTTTAAATATTTACAACAATTGTCTGAATCTATCCGGCAGATAGTAAATGGTTCTATTAGATATTTCAGATCAATTCCGACAAGGAGGCCATGTCTGTTAAATAGAGATGCGATACATAACAACAGGCTGTATAATGACCGACGTCGCTTCCCACGCAGCCTCGGTTGACCCTGCTGCGTACCTCTGTTTCATTGGTACCGTGCGGAACATGACCAATCCTATGTCTCAGGGTCAGTACAAGCCGAACGCTAATGTCGCCGTTATCTGTCCTCTCCGAGCGTCCCGAGTCCCGCTCGATGTGTGGGAGCCGAGCCCTTAACTATTACGAGGCCATAAATCCACTGCACAATACTAACAATACACGAGTATGCGGGTAATATCACAGCATATGCGTATTGCATGTACGTGCAAACAATCTAAACGAATACTGGTTCCTGGTGGATAACAAGGACTAGAGATCACATGTTAAGAGGAAACCTAGACGAATACCGATTTCGTATGCATGGATCATATCATGAACTTGCAATTGACCTATTTTACAATCATGTTTTCAAATTTTATTTTTAACGGTATTTTTTAATTTTATATCGATCACGGCAAGTCTATATTTAATTCAAAATTATTAATTATAAGCAGATATTAGTAAAAAAATGTTTCAATCATAATGATGTGAGTATTAGTTAATAATATTCACAGTCAGACGATGTTCTAATGTTAATATTTATTCTGTGAATATTATTCCACATTTTCTATGAATTTTCCTATACCCAGAGTTGGGTAAAATCTGTTTTTTTTTTATTAAGTAACAACTTTTAACACTTTAATATAGCAATACAATCGTGAGTTAATATTTGATTATTTAAACATAATTTTTCCTTCTAAGATTTCGTTGTTCCGGTTATTTGCTAATATATTCGAACAGGCGCATTATGCGCCATATAATTTTATACATACTTTTGTATGTGGTTTAAATATTAAAAACTATGTATTGTAGTACAGATTTCAATAAGAGAATTTACTTTGGTTGCACATTTAATCATTTGAACATCGTTATTGAATATATTTGGGTAAGCTTCAGTAACAATAGTATGTTTACCAAAATCTTATTTTTATTCGGATACTAGCCTCTGACTGCAACTATATCTGCGTGTATTTCAGAATTGGGTCCATAAATGAAGTGTTCAATATAGAAAATACTTGGATATTTATTTATAACCTATATACAGCAGTCAAACCAATATTTTGTAATATACCTACTAACCTTCATACTATAACCACTACACCTACTTTTTTCCCTTAGGAACAAAACCATCTCCGGGAATGTAAAAAGAGTATCCTATAATTAAATCTAGGTTATACATTATATTGTTTGGTAAAAGAGGTTTAGGGTACTGACCTCGATCTCATTCTTATAAAATAGGATGTCGCGCGGCACTGCTTGTTGCTTACTAGGGCTTCGCCTAAGCTTTATGTTACCAATTTTATAATAAAGATTTAAATATTAATTGTAGTATTATTATCTTTCTGTGAAACTTGCCTGGATGGTTAAGATACTCTTGTTCGCGTCAGCCCCGAAACGACTTTTCTAGTTCGGGCTGGAAGCATATGAGCTATTTCTTTACCTCTTTTCTTTTTTGGCCAGCACCGCGTCCGTAGGCGATGATGATTTCATATCATCAGATGGCTTACCTTCTCGTTTGATGGCAATTTACATAAAAAACCTGCGTATCAAATCTCTTCACATTTATAATATTATTAGGATAATGTAGAAAACACTTTACACACATAAGTTTCCAGGTACTTAAGTATAATGGTGAGTTCAGTGCGCACCGCCGCGCGCCGCGCCGCACGATGGTTATCATTTGGGAATCACACTAACAAGTAAACGTAACCCGGCAATGGGAGTCTCGGGACCGTTGGTACCGAATTCTATACAGTACGGAAGCTGAGACGGTAATCTGCCTGCGCCGCGCCCGTAGATCGAGATATTTACTTGTATGCTAATGGAGGCCCTTACCGTGCGACTGCGCCGCGAACAACCTGATGTGATAATACCGAACGGTCGCCATATAGAGTGATACGAACACGGGAGATACACGTGTAGATAAGGACGATTGTCGGGACCCACCGTAATAGAGACAAAGGGACAAGTCTCCATTCCGTTCCGGTACAGTACAGCTCCCTAACCGATCCCAACTATAATAATAATACTATAATATACTATAATATTTCTATTATCGGTGCCACTGAACGAGTACATTACTTCGGTATAGGAACATACCAGTGGACTTAAAAGGCAACTTGATTATGTTAATTAGAAAAAGATTTACTCAATATTCCAGTTCAACCACTTGTACTTCCTGCGTAGGCAGCTATGTAGGAAGCTGCAGTCTCTCAGAGTCCTGCCGCTGTGCCGCATGCCGGCTCACCGTGCCCGGGGCGCGTGCGCGCTTTGCCGTGTGTTTCTTATGATTCCAATGTTTACAACATAAATTCCTGTTAAGAAGATCAATCAGTCGACTCGGTTGTTAGGAGTCGGCGAGATTCATGCAATTTGTCGAAAGGTCACCCCGCTCAATTACAGTACTCATTGACGAGCACCTACACGAGGCGCGTTATAAATAATACACGCCTTTCTAGTCATAATATATTGCAGTAATCAACTCGACTATCATTTAAAAATAATTTTCCTGCTACAACAGAGTTCACAGCCTTAGTTCGAAGTAGCAATTCAATAATTTTAACTTTTAGTGAGGAAAATCAACGGAATAAAAAAAAAATGTGCGACAGTTTACGATGAAAGGTTTTTGCAATTTGGGTGAATCGATTAAAATTCATTTCAACAAGTTTATGCACAATATTGTAAAAGTAATGAATGACGTGTTTTTAATAGAAAAAGTCGTTGCAAATCGGTTATTGCGTACAAGACGATGTTACTCGCAGACTTCGCAACGGCCGTCCGTGGATTCGTGATAAACGTTGCAATCTACCTGTAAACCAAAAAGGGAGAGTAAATTTATTAGGGAGTTATAATTTAACATGAGTTCCATTGCACGGAGGAGGAGACTTTATCTAGTTTAAAATTATGTTTTGGTTCTGTTAGTTAGAATAAGTAATTTAAATGTTATCACTACATGAATTTAAATTAAGTATGAGCTACGCGGCTGCAGAAACAGAAAGTAACGTTCATATTGCATGTTAAACTTGAATTGCAACATTTTGTTTAGATGCAGCAGTCAGGATTATTGAAAATAAATAACAACTACACTATGTGTTATAGCATAATTTTCTATGACGAACAGTGTTATTGAATAATCCATCTTTACGATCTATGCAGTCAATGAATATAGCTGTGAATCTCTCTGACCTCACGTGATTCAACAATATTGGCACTAATTACCTACCATATAACTCGTTCTTCTACTTGAGCTGTGAATTGTAAATTGCTCGGCTCTATCCTCTTAAGCTTTCACACATTCATGTCATTATTTACAATTCTCCATAGCTGCATAGATTATTATCATTAGTCGGATTTATTAACTTTATTAGCTGCTTAGGCGTTGTTTTGCGATATGTTTATTCAAATATTAATTAGAAATAATTTTGATTCATGAATATACTTAGGTTATACTTAGGTCTCTCGAGATTGGCCTCGACATGGAAATAGGTACCTATATATGCCTTCGATCGATCATGTCGTTCGATAAGTTAAACTATCACTACAGGCGTACCAATCATGTAATGTTAGTTACTTGAAAATCCTATAATCAATTTTAATTTCCATCTAGGTCATTCTTCTTCCGTTAACCGTACAATTAAATACTTTTATGGAGCGTTGTAAATATCTGAACTATCAAAAACAGTTTAAGTAAACCAATAATTTCTACTCACACGGTTTAAGGCCTTTCCAATGGAGCTGATGAGCCGAGGAATCTAACGATAGATAAGTGCAATTTTCCATCGCAACCAGGTTCAATTGTAATTTTCATTACGTGGCCTACGGGTTCGCGACCTACTCTAATTAGCTTGAATGCTTATGATTAAACGGCACGGTCACGATTCGTCGATTTACGTCAAATCCGCTGCAGTTTTCCCTTGATAAGGTGAACATCCGTCAAGAGCGTTGCTTACTAACAGAAAGATTCATTTTGTTCTCGTGCGTTATGCGAACAAATTTATACGGCTCGAGTGAGTCGATCTCAGTCAGCTTGAAGGAGAGCGTAGTACCAATTTACGTAGTCGGATAATTTAGTTACCGAAGCTTAACATACATCTGGTTGCCGAAGGGTATTTTGACGGGAATCACGATTTCCGCAGTCTCGTTGACGTAATGGCTCGAAGTCTCGAGGCAAGGCAGAGGTATACCTTTACCATTATAATGCGTCGAAATAAGGAATGCATTATGGCGCTTAGATGAGCTTGCCGTCGTTGAGCTTATAAGGTTAGCTTATTTTACGGTGACTATAAATTACTCTCAATTGTTTGTACTTACTTTATGAAGTAGGTAACATATATATTAAGCCATTGAGTGATTTGCGTCTGGATACATTATATCTTACCTGTAAAACGACCTAAGCATATGAGTATATACCTACATAGTTGATGTATCTATATCTATCATCATCACCTCAAATCATAATTGTTTTAATGCTGGACTTGAGTCTCCTCTCGGAATGTGAGTGCTACAGGCTACCACGTCAAATTTGCATTCGTAGACATTTCACGCCTTTGAGAACATTATGGTCAACACTCAAGAGAGCAAGGTTCCTCATGATTTCTGTCATTGAACCAAGTAATTATTCATTTCAAATACGCACACACCTTTAAAAAAATTGAAGGGCGTTCGAATTTCAACTCAGGTCCCGCATTCAGCAGACTGAAGTTCTAAGAACTACGTTTAGAGTAAATAATATTAATACTTCATTAACATATTATTTATCTGTGAAAAGGAATAATATAAGCGATATGGTCATTCACACGGCCATTTTCTGAATTACCCAATCTGCAGAACAGTAACTAGTCGAGAACACAGTTAAAGAAGTGTATTGAATGACTAGTGGAATGATTTGCAGATCCAAATCGAGCACTAGCTGTGCCAGCACAGTTACTGTTTTGCAAATTGGATAATGAACATGAGCAACTTAATTATAACATTTCAACAATATTTACAGATTCAACCCCGTTACAGTTTTATTAAGAGTATGAATATAAATAAAGGTTGCCGCCATAAGCTGCAAGAAAGCGGACATATTTATTGCACACTATAGAACGGTAGATGCAAGTAAAGCATCTTTGTTAGTTAACGATTTTGTTTATGACTGGTAATTAAGCAGGTGCTACTTACCTGCAAACCTGATAAGTCTGCTGTGAAACGATTTACTATAATACTTACAAGGAATTTGTGGCTCGGTGAAGGGGATTACATCTTAGTACGAAGAAGTGGTAATAAATTTATTATGGATTTCAAGGTACGTTTGTGCTACTTGAGATTGGTCCAAATGTACTTGGATAGTGTAGTTGGGATAATAGTTAAAGTTTATATAAATTAATAAATCTTCTCAATAAGTTGTTTACACCTATAATTAAGATAGCACTAATGTTTAAAATAGGTCATGGGGTATGTAAATGTGATTGGTGTGTATCTTGTTGGTGTGACGTTATCAATAAATAAGATGGAGTGTATGCGCAGCCTTTTTTTAGCATCAAATCTATTTATCTAAAGGAATAAGAAAGCTTCTGTGAGAAAAAGTAAATCAAAAAACCTTATAGCTCTAAATATCATTTACGAAGCCAATGACCAATTATGATGATTTGTTTCTTGCTTGTGGAAGGAACCCTTCACCCATATTTAACTAATAATCGTATTATGTAATATCAATGTTAGTTCAGATTTCAGAACTGTATCAATGTCTCGAAAGTAATACAATTAGTTCAATGTAAGAAGCGGAGAGGTCAAAAAACAAGAATGTAAAAGGTATAAACTGGCTAACGAGGTGTCGCACCACAGGTAGTGTACTTAGTTGTCAGTTCATCGACTATTAATGTGTCCTTATAGGCGCGACATCGCCACGGTTTACGTGTGAATATAAGTGTGAACAAATTTTGGACCGCAGATGTCGTTGTGCGACGATTTGTCGCGTCGCTGTCGTAACTGTGAACACAAACTTTACAATTATTTAACTTTGATAGGTATTGATTGTTGTGCTCTTTCTGTTACTGTACAAATGAGATATTTCCTATTACCAGTATCTATAGAAGTTGTAAAACACTAATTAGAGCAGTTTCTTAGCTTAGATGTTGGGATGCTTATCATTAGTACGTTATCGGAACCACGGGGTATTAAAATATTAACAGCTAGGCCGAGGTATCTGTTACTTCTATTACTACGGCTAATTGACCAATCAATACATCAGGCAGTATAAGGTGTTTGTACCAGTAACTGATAGTTTAAGAGACTGCTTTCGTTAAATATAAAGTGAAGTGAACACAAATATTATAATCGGCAAATAGTACATACTTTGTATATAAGTGCTTATTAACAAAATTTATAGAAGTTTACAGGTATGATCCATTTCTTCATTATAAATATGTTTGAAAACTTATATCATGTGAAATACATATGTTATATGTAGACAAAGTCAATTCGTATCTGTTAATAGATTTCATTTGAATACAAGTCACTAAATATTATCATTGTAGGTAGATACTCAAATTGTGTGGCTAATAATTTTTACTAAGAAATTTATGTAGATTATATAATGTTAGGGTTAATGCCACAAAAAAAGCACGGGGCTATTTAACTATTTCTTGTAAGGGCATAAAGTATTTTCAAAGATTGGTGGTTTGTTTATCACTAGACTAATTATGTTATAACTGTCTTATAGGTGATATCAAATACACGCGTCGCAATCTTACCAATGCAGGTATTTATTCAAGTCTGAATGAGACTATGTGCAATAAAGTTGATGTAGGTTGTGGTCTGGAAGTGCGTCTCGGCCTGAGGTACTTATAGTGACCGTGTCGCGCGAGGGTCCTCTCAACGTCCGGCTGCCGACCGAGTGTTTGCGCAGCCCCATCTTGAGACTGCGCTCACTACGCTCACTAGGTCGCGCTCCTCTCGACAGTCTCGATACGATTAGGGTTACCGTTTGATTTAAAAAAATCCTTGCATTAGTCAATGAATAAGGCGCTACCTGAGTTACTGTTAGGGAGGTGTATTTTCAGTTAGACTCGACCTATTATTTATAAGCTAGTCTTAAATTTAGATCGCCCTGAATTTGAATATGTTAATGTCGGAGTTTTGCGTTAATGTTCGAAAATTTAAATTTATTGAAAAGTTAAAGGTGATATAAATTTTTTATTTTTATTTTTTCATACTGCGGAAAGGTCGATGTTATGTTTTGAATATGAGTTCTACTTTTCATCTTAAAAAGAGTAAATGTTGCTTACATAGTTTGTTTAAGATTAATCTAATTTTAATTAATCAGGCAACATCTGTTTTTTCTTTTTAGACTTCATTCTATCTATATTTTCCAGTTTTTGATATCCAGGTCGAAGATTTGAATACATACCTGTATTTGTAGGACGGACCATAAACCTAGGCCCGATGCACTAAGGCTGTCAAAGATCCGCTTCTCGACCCAGTCATTGCTTTCCAAACAGTGCGGGTTATAAAACCGATGTCATACCCAATCTTCCTCCAATGATAAATTGATGTTCTTTTATCATCGCAAAAAATATGAAAAGATATTCGAGTCAACGTGCAAATACTGTTACTTTATTTTGCATATCGGTATCCGCACTCCTATTGATAGGCGTCGATTGGGTGCTCTTGGCTCCACTAGAGAAATTTGATATCGGTTTGTCCATCAGTGGAAAACAACCCACCTGTAATGATGTAGGTACTTACATCAGTCAAGATGCTATCTCGATGAAATAAATTAATGAATAAAACACGGTCGTGCGTGCCGCCGACGTGCCATGACGTTGCATATAACACATTACAATTATTTGTCTGTGAACAAACAAGGTGATTACACGTTGATATCTAACGATTCTAAGGTATAACATAAAAACCAGGATCGATTGGCATGTGGATGTTACCTTAACTAACCGAGGTTGCAATCGGGCCATTGTTCTCGATTTTGCTTACCTAAAGTAGGTACAAGTGGATGTATAAGAGGTCAGTGAATCGTGCATATTAAATTGGCGTAACTTTTTGTAAGTTTTTACAGCACATTTTTATCATGAATTGTTAAAGCATAGTATTCACTAGATAAGGGATGACATAATGGAGGTCATACGTCGAGCTAACAAGACACCTTATGCAATAAATTATATTTGATGTTTGGTTGTTCGCTTGATACTCACTAGCGATTTTGGATCAATTCTGAGAACAGGACGCTAAACAACATCTATTACGTTGCTGAATATTTCCATGACATTAGATCATTCGAGTATGGTCTCTAGAGACCTAGAGATTGGAAACTGTACACATTTTACGTATTTGAAAAAGATAGAAATAAATAATTTGCGTCAATTTCTATTTGTAAATTTTTTTTGGTGGTAATGTTTTATTAGTAAATCAGTTTTCAGTTTAAGGCACTAATAATTCAATGCGGCACTGAAAGAACATCACACATAATTTGTATTTATTACGGAGGAGTATACAAGTTTTTCACATATTTTTAATCAATGATTAACCAACCGATCAACCAAACTGTAAATGAGAAATATAAATAATAAAAAAAGATTGTCTGCTTGAAATTATTTTTTGAAGTCGGATTTCTTTTTATTTTTCATGTAACAATAATTTTTGAAACAGAGTTCCTTAACTGTGGTCAATCTGATAAATCGTCTATTGTCTGTGGCAGAAATTATTATGTAACGGACGTGGATAAATGATTGACGTTAATATTGATAGCAGTTCAGTATTTATTGTGTTATTTAATACGTTAATTGAAATAGTGTTTTTAAGCGCTAGTAAATATCAAAATCAAATTACATTCGGGTTCAGTAGTAATAAGTATAAAATTTGTGAATTTCGTCGTTATTGCTCGTCGGAGCTGATAAACACATTTTATTATTTTTCTATAACGTCTTTAAATTATCAATCACAATCATAAAATGTAGGTAATTATTTCAAAATTAGACAAAGGTTTGTTTCAAAATTAAGTAATGGCGAGTAAAATAAAACTATTAAATATTCTGTGATGTAAAATATTTATTATAATATAGACAACAGTCTTTGTCAAAGCTAAGTATAATAAATGTATCTTCTATGTTAACATACAACTAATACACATGCTCACTGTAGCGAAATTTCTTATGAAAAATCATATATTAATGTAAATATAGTAAATAATTAAATCGAGCTTTCATATGTACACCTCTTTGCACAAAACATTTAATAAATATACATAAGTACTGCTATGAAAGGCACAATTTTATTCCACATATTTATCTATATTCAATTAATTAATTGCTGGTATAAGATTTTATTAAAGGAAGCGAAGGTTAGGAGAAATCAATTTAGGATAATGAGATTTTCAAAAAGGGAAAATATTTTTCCCGAGAGTATCTTCCTAATTATAAAGTATAAAAAATCATAACCACAGGTGACATCAACTAATATTAGTTCTATGTTTATAAAATTAAAATCATAACCGGCTAAGTCCTTAATGTACCCAAACAGTTACTTACAATAATTTTGAGTATGTAATCCTAATCTAAGAAAACAATAAAATTGTGTTTGTACTAAAAAGTTTAGTTTATGCAAAAATAAAAGTACTTAGTAAATAGGTATTACTACGAAAAGAGAACAAAATGGATTGCAAACAGTCGGCATACTAATTATAACATCTATATACGTACATACACCTATTTCCCCGGGGCAATAGTTTTGAGTGTCGGACAGTAACTCTACGACTGCTGAACATTCTATACTAGCGTCCTTCCTACCATGCAGGTAAAAGAAATATCTTACAGAGACTATGTTATAACTTTTGACAAATTTATTTACATTCCATCACCTTTCAAGTATTCAAAACTCATTACTATTCGAAATGTTATTCTGTTCTATTCTAAGAAACGTCTTGTTATTATGTACCTAATACATCCGTGAAAAAAAAACGATAAAAGTTGACTAGTTCACCATGGCCGGCCATAAGTAATTTCTGCGAAAAAACAAAACCGCTACAAATAAAACCTTCATCGAGTATGACATGTTATTTTGGCAAGAAAAATGTTGACGAAGAGAGATAAGTGCGCGCGGTGCGCATGCGCGATCGCGCGTTATAATTAGCCGTCGCGGGCGGGTCGCGGGCTAACGAAGCGTAATCTCATATTACGCCGCGGCGCCGGATTAGGTGTTTTTTTCGATCGGATTCCGAGCTCGGGCGTCGCAGCAGTTTCGGGTAATTAAGCGGTCGGCAATACGTGTAATTACATGTGAAAATGGCGCTCGGTAAACGCGGGGTCGTTGGACCGCGGTCTAAAAAATATGCGGTAAAAACATTCGATAAAAAGTGGGCGAGCGCGTCTGTCAAAACACAGGGATTATGAATGTGTCGCCCGCGGCGTTCTTATCGGCTCAACAGTCCATTGATCGGACGCGCGGTAGTCGTAGTGGGTAGTACATTGTGTGCTAATGAGAACCCGGGACTGCAGGTGGCCTGCGATCGGCTCGTCCTAACGTACCATTCGGTTGCAAACGACCGTCCGACCGACTCGACGGCGACAGTTTTACACATTTAGCTGGCATCGTAGTTTAGGAACGTCGTCGGACGCTATTGAAACCAAATGATCTGTCTTATTAATTATAACCGAGTCGATTGACGATAGTCGACTGTTTACGAAGGTCATAAAAGTAAGCGTTCGAGGGCGCGCCGAACACCATTATATGACACGTATCTTATATGGAACATGATTTAGTAATTTTTGAAGACGTTTGAAGCGTGTATTTCACAAACTATTGATGTCCTAAAATAATCAGTTCAAAAATCTACATCTTTTTTAAGGTCTGTTTTCAGCTTCACCATTTCTATATGCCTATATTGATTTCGTATCTAAGGTAGGACTTATGGAGAGTAAAGTAATGATAGTGTTGACAATTAACAGACGTCTTTTAATCTATCATCCACTGTACATACGACACGTTTCGACGCTCCCGTAACGACTTACTAATACGAACGTTTGAATACGATAACATCTTATTGTGTCTATAACATTTCCATAATTTCTACAACGAGTATCATCACATCACATGATTTGGCTCTTACGATATATGTGTATAAAAACACGACAATAAATTATTATTATTATAACCAAGTTTTCAATGACAATACAATCTAAAACCAGTATAAATTCAAACAACGAATGCATCACAATGGTGTAGTTGACTGAAATCAAAACATTGGAGGTAAAATGAATAATTATTAAGATAATGTATCGTGATTAGTAGTATTTGTTATCAAATGTTCCAAATTTAAATATTAAACGTGACGTTAAGCACCAATCAAAAATGGGTGATAGGTTAGAATGTTGTTACATCATTGTTTTATTGTCGATAAACGTCAAACCAACCAATTGTCTAACGTCATATTTTCAGACCTGTTAAGATATTTTAAAAACACCAAGGAACAAACTGACGCACTTTCGGCCACGTAAAAGGCGATAAGCGTTTGTCAGATTTGACTAGTGTCACTTTGACTAGTCCAATAGTTTTCATTTAATTGACATTGCAATGACAGCAAGTCAGCTGTCATTATTTTGGAGGTGGGTGACGTCACAGTACATGGAACTTTTAACAATCTGAGGTATAGACTAATTATGTGACAGTCTGGATATTAATAGGCACATGTAGCTTTAGGCACTATAAATGTTATGAAACACGTTAAAATACTTTTGAAATGCTAAAAAATGTACTCAACAATAGTCACAGCCTATGATACATCCAGTAGGATGTATTTGCAAAAATTGGAAAGAGATTGAACCCACGAGAAATAAAACATAATTGGACGTAGTTATGCAAAATGAATCCAACCCACAAAAACCGTTTTTTTTAGTTATACCACAAATGGCATATCTACATATACTTTGGTCTATGCAAAAACTATTCAAGCTGCATGGTACATATTTCGTAATGAAATATTTAAATAAGATTTAAAAACAAGCTATAGTGTCGTTATTTTAATATAACAGCTTTAAAAAAGGCCTAATTTCTCAAAAGATAGTTTTTGTGGTTGGATCTATTTTGCATAATTACATCCAAATATCGTTACCACACTTGCAATGCCTGAGTTTTTACTAAATACAAATACTAGCAAAACAGTATATTTATAGATTCTGGACCTAAATCTCAACCTTTTTTACTAATTAACTCTAATGGACAAAGTAGATTTTTTTAATATCAACACCCTAGAAACCATCCGAATATTCTCGAATTAGTTTTCAATGTTTTTGCTATTAGCATAGATTAGTGATATAAAACTTTGAGAGACTTTCAGTTTTCGCTAAACAAGTCAGTGATTATTAAAATTGCACCACGAAAAAATCCTTTCGTTTTCATCCATGCATTGAATGAATTCATAACAATTCGTTAATGAATGTTAATGAGTCACTAACACATCGTATCAAATATCCGTTCATCCCAAACTTACTTCCAGGTCGATTATACTGGTACTAAAGTTTCGTAGAAGGTTAATAATTTAACAAGTTGTGACGGCAGAAGTTACTGTAACGCTGGTTGTGGAGACCCATGTCAAGCAATGTACTTCGGGTGAAGGAATTATGGGTATACTTTATTGAAAAAGTATCAGATGTAGTTTTTGATATAATTTTACTCGTATCTACTACTTAGTTTACGTTAAATAAACGCTAACACACTCATACCCCAGTAGAATTCCCTGTGTCGCTGGTGGCATGGATAACACAAATAATACGTTACTAACACCCATGGCTCGAGAACAAATTTTTATCTGTCACATATATATCTGCCCCGGCTGGGAATCGAAACCAGGACGCTAACACACTCGTACCCCTCCAGTAAGATTCCCTGTGTCGCATGGACAACACAAATTAGACATCACTCGTGACCAACTCGAGAACAAATATTTATCTGTCACATAAATATTTGCCCCGGCTGGGAATCAGCAGGCAGTGTCAGTACCAACTAGGCTATGGGGCAGTCATAAATCATAATTTAAAATGATAAATACAAGTTTTTACCAGTACGGTTACTTTACACATACTTTAACAACTATTGTGTGAAACTCGTCAAAACATAGTAAGTGGGCGTGAATCCGAGGAGGTTCGTTATAACAATTGCAGAGGTAGAACTGTCCAACTTGTGATAACATTATCAAACTGTCGTAATTAAGTTGAGTTGTTACAGAATGTGTTTCATTTGTATCTTTGTTCGTTAAATATATAATATAAGTAGCACTATAATAGTAACAATATGTAGTTAATAGTATCAGGCGTTACTTTGCGGAAATCCATTGTTATTAAGCTATTATTAGTCTACTTTGCAACAATCCACAATTAAAATATTTGACGGTATATAAGTCAACTAACCATAACAGTCAACTAACCATCGAACAGTCAAGTTACCCTGATGATGCTCCAGTTCGGAGCGAAACACGTGTTGGTGGTGGTACGTATGTTGGTATATTCTTTAATTTATTGTAGTGCATGCTTTCCTTTGTGGGAGGGAGGGAGGTACCATACATGTTTTAAAGTATATACCGTCATACATTTTAATCGCGGATTATTGCAAAGTAGACGAATAACAGCTTAATAAAACTCCAGCACGTGATTTAGCAATAAAATAAAGAATTCATCGCTTGAAGTGCCATTTGAAGCACGGAAGTGCTAGTAAAATTGTTACCGCAAGCAGTCCTCCATCCAGATATCCGCCCTCGAAGTTGTATTTCAATTGATTTAAGTCATAAGACCGTCTGTTGTACTGAGTTCCATAATTTATAATAATGTATCTAGATATTATTTTGGTGTATAATAAAGAGGATTT
>DWPA01001410.1:0-18741 GCA_018251375.1 Calpodes ethlius | reverse complement strand
GGCAACGCGTCAGTGATCTGTTGAATTTTTTTAAGTATATCATACAATCTGGCAATGCCACCATCTCGTACGCCCATAAACATTAATGAAAAGCTTCAAATAGAATTGTAGTAAGGTCTATAATAAGTAAATCCTATTAGTATTAGATGTTAGTAGTAATATCAGTTTTCATTTTTCGCTACTAAGAGCTCCGTGGAAGTTAAGCCTGTTAGTGTAGAATAACCCTAATAGTAAATATTAGCATCGTTAGTAAAATACTCCATTTGAAATCATTCAGAGACGCGTTACTACCTCTGAATATTGAACGCCGTTTGTATAAGTATAACCAACAACCAAGGAACACGTTAAGGTCCATGAGCGGCAATGACTTACGGGCAGGAAGTACCTCTGCTATTTAGCGGGTGTTTTCATTAAAAAAACACTTTTTTTGTATTATTTCACAAATTAAATATTCATATAACCCTACAGTAAGGTATCAACCGTAAATTCCTTCTCAATTCATGTCGAAACGAGCGATGTAGCACGCGCAGTGCATAAATTATAGACTAAAATATCCAATCCACTGAAAAAGAGTGTGTTGAAAATTTTATTTCTATAGTGTGTCCATTTTGTTTTGCACCTACGATGTGAATGAGCAATGATAATGGTGTTCTAGAAACTTCTTTATTTTTTAAGGATTTTAACGAGGATGGATCGATCTTCATAAGAAACATTTCCAAGGAGAGATGGAGTGGCATTCCTGTCTTAATAAGCAACGGTGCTAAGATACCCTTGTCTGCTAGTGGTTTTACACGTTTCTTGAATAATTCCAACGGCAAGTCACGTATTAATTTTGCAACTGTACTTGTACACCACGCCCCATAGAAGATCGGTGTACTTTAGATAAACAGTACGGTGGGTAGAAATTTTGTTTTCATTTATTAGTTCAGGGACTGAAATCACAAGATTCTCTCAAAGGTCTCACTGCTAAAAATATTCATTGTAAATATTGCCCGAGTTTATGATGATCAATTTATCATTTAAGTTTATCCTTTATATAGATACATCGATTTCGCCTGGAATTTTAAAGAATAATTATATTCTTTGATAGAGCTCGTATTATTTATATCAAGTGTACCTAACCTTTAAATGTTGATTAAATTCACCATTAACGTTTGTTCGTTATAAAATAAACAGTTTACAAATTCACGAGCAAATTTTGTCTTTAAATCATTATAATTCACTTTTAGCTTTTAGGCCAATAGGCCAATAGGCCTACATATTTACTTCTGTAATATGACACAAATGCCAAAAATACTATAGCAGCGAATGATCCCATAAAAAAGGAAGTAATTACTACATATGGCTATGTGCACCTTTCAGATGTATTTTCGAGAAGGTTCCAGGCACGACTACACGCTAATTATATAATGTGCTCAATAGAAAAGACTTACAATGTCTCATAGATCTGTACAAGATAAAATTGTTTTGCTCAGATACCAGTAGTCCACTATGACTCCGTTGCTTTATACGTTGTTCTCATAATTCAAGATATAAGATAAGGCTATAACTAAATGTTTTTTTTTATTTATTATAAAATGAAAGATAGTATTATATACACTATAGTACCTATTTATATATAAATGGGTCCGAGAATATAAATAAGGACTTTGTCGGCGCAATGTAGATCAAAGAGACATGGAATTTGTATCGAATTGGGCGCCGAGCGACCTACGGTGCTTTGACGCTGAAAATAGCGTTTAATTAAAACAGTAATTCAATTGTTTACATAAGCTCTTATTTATAGGTAAGTAAGTAGGTATTATTTTAAGAGAAATGTTTGAATCCTTTGTTTACCTGTGTCTATAATATAAACGATCTTTAGTGAGTTGACATGCCAAATCAATACAACAAAATTAAAAAGTTAGCGTTCACGCATACGAATGAACATGTAGGAGTAAGCGGTATACTTATGTTTGAAACGAAACAAAAAACGGTGAAAGAATAAAAGAACATGACGTTAGTTTCTTAGTGAAGCAGTCTCGAATGGCAATATTAGTAAAACGTCGCGCATTTCAACTAAAATATCGGAAGTTTATATATTTTTTTTGTAATTAGTTTCGTAGTGTAAAATAATTATGTTAGTATACAAAAAACCGTTGCTGTTCAATCGTAATACACAATATAAGCGGGCAAAGCTTGATCGCCTAGCTAGTTCTATTTCTATCTCACCATTACCATTATCCTCAAGTAATTTGTCCAGCAACTGCCAAAAAGTCATTCTACGTCATTGTTTTATTATGCCTGGATAGATTATTGAAAACAGCGGTTAATGTCTTATCGTTCCACTTTCCTGAATTGCCAGTCTTCCAGTTTTCGATACTCTAACCCAGCTAGTTGTTGCACTCTCAAATCAATGACAGGTAGCGTCCATGACAACAACATCCAGGTATACAAAATCATGTAATTTCCTCGAACTAGCAAAGAAGGGACTGAAATACCTAAGTCAACATTTCTGTTTGATGTACCCAATGAGTTTATTTACAATTACATACTTCAAAGCACTTACGCCCGAACGCTTTTACTACGTATTTTTGACGTTAAAATTAGTTGTGTTTACTCTGGATCATCGAAATGTGTAGTCTGTGAGATTGACATACACTGATGTTTGTTAGACATGTTTGAGTTGACTGTTCGTTGCCTATTGTGCAACTAAAACGTTTTAAAATGAATTAGTGTGAAAATATAAAATATAACATTCAAAACATAAAACAATAACATTCCTTATGGTATTTGTTTTTACGGGAACTCATAGATTTCTGCGATGGATTATCAAAATACCATAGGACCAACACGATATTACTAAGGTATTTTCCACTGAAATTTCCAAAGACGAAAGATAAAAACGTTTGGTAGTTATTCATAGCCTCATATATTTCCCCAACTCTGACACATTCATTTGTTTTGAAAAAACAATTCATAGAATGGTATGGTACACATTTATTCATAGAAAATAGTCCATCGTCAAGCTAGCTCCGAGTGTCTAAAATTTTTCTTATGCATACCTACCAAAAACCGCTGCCTTTAGTTTAGTGCCTGCAGTATTTATTATTAAATATATTTCAGACATTGTGTCGTTAACTCGTTGTAACACTAGCTGCCAGGGAAACACGTCCGCTCTCGCCTGCGGCTCTCACGTAACTCCCCCGCTATCCATGCCGTGCTCCTGAGAGAACATCATCTCTATCATAGATTAAAAACACAAACAGTACAATACATTCAGACATCTTCTAAAATAACTTATCATTTTTAAGCGTCTGCCTTATCGTAATTCTACGATTAAACCAAATTAGCCTCATTCATGGTTTATACATTATTACGTAGTTTTTAAGAGTTTTAATAACTTATTTATTAAGGACTTCAAAGAATTATGGCAGAACTTGTAAATAATACACAATAAAATTTAAAAAATGTTGAAAAACCTTAGTAATCAGTTATTAATACATATTAAAGAAATAATATGATATCAACACATAGATATGGTATTTTAAATAATTTATCAAAAATATTTAAAATATTTTTAATTCCCATTTTTTTTGTATACAATTCAAAATAAAATAATAAATATAAAACTTGCTTCGATTCTAAGGCGCGTACGTAAGCAACCTTAATTACAAAAAAGTATTCGCCATTTTTTTACATCTCTCTCATATGTCTAAACAAATCGCTTTTCTGTTCACGTTCCGACAATGTACGGCAAATGCCATTATTTTTCTTCACGAAATGTCATTGCCATATATTTTCTGAACGTGAGTATGAATAGAAAATGAGTTTATCTAGGCTAGATTACGATAGCATATAAAGAGGATGTACCAATTTGAACATGACTTAAAATTTAAGTTGTAGAACAAAATATTTTAATTCCCAGTGATTCAGGAATAAGCATGATATATATTTTTGCTTTTAAGTTTTCTTATTTACAAAGTGAAACTGAAATATTTTTTAAATCAATGCAAACGTACTAGGTCGAAAGAGTTGCCAGAATTTAGTTTAGATAAATAAACTTTTATTAATGTATAACGAATGACTACTGAAAACGACAGGATTATATCTGTCACTTGCTATCTGGCAGAGGAAAGACATCTATGTATACAACTAAGTAAATCTATTGTTTCTGTCTGAATTTTTTTTTTCTTGTTAATTTGTGATGAATAATCGTTTTATCGTGTTATGATTCACATTTTACTATTTTTTCATTTTTGCCTGTATGTCTTGTTATAACTCAAGAACCACGTGAAAAATCTTTATAAAAATTGGTACACACAAAGAATATGTGTTGGTGCAAATGATAGGCCATATAAGTATAAGATCAATAAACCCTAAGGTATCTTATTAAAATGAATTTTAAATCGTTAATTACTTTATGTGTGCATTGTATATCAAAAAAATAATCGCTAACATTAATACAATTTAATATTATTATTTCTTATTATTTATTAATTGAATATGATATTAGTTATTAATTTTCGTGTATTCAAAAACCACGCGAAGTGGGAGGGGGACGACTTGTTATTTTATAAAACTTATCGCATCCATACTACCTCTACGTTGACGTAAGTGTCAATGACGACGCCCGAATGTCTCTTAATTAATACAGGAAAAATAACGCGTTAAACGTTTTGCTACATTAATAGACTTCTTTACAAATTTTACTTTCTATTAAATTGTATATCGATTAACACGTTAATTAGCGTGCTAAATTGTAGATCACATCTGCATGGTGACATTTTAACGCGTAAAAAGGCAGATCTGGCACGGCCATTTCAGATATTCCATTACAGCTTTTTTCATACGATTTATTATACACTGAAAAACGGACTCTGAAGATATTTCGATTCAAAAGGTTATCGGTACAACCAGCACACATACTTCTTGTCCAATCCATAAAATTCTAAAACTTACTACACCCTCTGTCTGCTACAAACAATACCATTCATTATAAATGTCTGAGTATTTTGAGATGCCATGTAACTTGTACACATTGATTACATTGAATACTTTATCGTAACGTTAGTAAACGAAAATCGACCTTATGGTATTACGCGAACAGCAGAAACGAAAATCATTTTCGACTGCATTATTCTCGGTTTTAACTTCAGTAGGGAGTACTTTCATGGCAAATGGCGTGAATGTAAACGGCTCTAAATGCATATAAAGCAAGGCATTAATGCCTGAGATAACATGAGTGACTCATCGATCCCGAAAACTGTCTAAAATTTTGCCTTCAATAAGAGATCGTTGGAAGGCATGAAAATAAGTAATTAGCCTTTGTTGTCGAATTCTAAAAAAAAAAAAGATATTTCAGTTGAGTTTACTCATTCATCTATAATGATAAATAAAATTAAAGTTTCTATCGGTGATTATAGTCAGATAAAGCATTATTAGGCATATAATTTGTTTTACCATACCAAACACGAGTTTAAAAAAATTGTGTCAGTCTATTTGTCTAAAACATACATAAAGATTTTATTAGTATAAAAAAGTATAGTGTATTTCTTAGTTATTTTTTAAAGATAATTTACCAAGAAAAAAACTACTGCTTTTAAGGCGAGATTGCTTTTTTAATTTAGAGCGGAGTGAAGATTTCTAAAGTAGAATCCTAAGCAAAATGAGGGATTCAAAATACCTACTCAAGCTTAAAATAGTGTTGTTCCGAAGTGGAAATTCAACGTTTTATCATCCTCTATGAGAAAATAATTAACTTTCGAAGAACTATAGTGTACTGAAATAAAATTCTAATTGCGTGTATAATGACACAGGCGGAATTCGTGCGGTTTTTAATTCTTCACGAACTTTTTTTTTTATTTGGCTTAAGCGCGCCTTACTTTATCATACAGTCTATAACTTGTTGATTCAATCTTTATTTTTAATCTCTTTTGTGATTGATACTTTTACTTATAAAATCCAAGTTAACTGCTTTGTCATTTAACAAGAACGGACACTGTTTATGATATATGTAGGTATTTTATATTTATATATGTGTATAGAAATCTATATAGAAAAGAGAGTCGTGTTAGTTACACTATTTATAACTCACGAACGGCTTAACCGATTTGGCTGAAAATTGGTGGAGATGCTTAGAATCAGGAGAAGGACATAGGGTACATTTCATTGTAAAAATAAAGGTTTAAAACGGTGTAATTAGGGATGAATTGTATGGAGGGTGTGTTTTTTTTCAACAATTTAAATGTGAACTTTTTAGGTTCCTCGTATTTTGTCCACACTTAAAAAAAAAAACTTTTGTTGGATGACGTAAATGTCATTGACGAAAAGTCATATCTGATAGCCTGAGAACACGCGGGCGAGGCCGCGGGCGGAAAGCTAGTATTCAATAAGTTGCAAACTTAACTAAGTTGACTGGAGGAGAATGCCATCAGGCATTAAATCCGCCCATTGTCTAATTTTAGCTATACAGTAAAGTGTAAATAAGTTAATAATAAATTCAACTCATTTTTCATCCCTTGGCATAAAATGTGCTATTTTTGGCTCTGTTTGTAAAGAAAAAAGTATAGCTCTCTTCGAGGAGATGAAAAACAAAAGTTTTATGATTTGATAAACAGGTTCCAAATTATATATAAATAAAGTAATTTAATGTAAATGACGTCTCATATAAAACATTAAGGGATCAGTCAACAGTAAAAGAAATATTTTTTTATCTGCCGTGTAATAACACGGCTGTCATAACGAAAGTTTTCAGTATAATGAGCGTTTAAAGATGTATAATTTAAGATGTGAAGTACATAATGTGTTATACTAAAGGATCAGAAACCTATTTCTTTTAACAAAATAGTCACCCACTTTAGTAGTGGCTCTCTCATTCCTCTCACCATTATTGAGGAAGCCTTTGCTATGATATAGTTAACGAAATACCGGATCGTAATATAACGTAGTACAATAAAATTATTTCATCTATAAAATAACACACAATTGAAAAATGCCGCGTTTACTAATAAACTTTATTAGTAAACACTCAGTTTTTATATACATATTAGGTATATATGTATACACATTAAAAAGGGAGAATATTTTCTGTTAAAAAAATTGTAGAGTTAATAAGACTTGTGATACAGACTGCGTCGACATACATATAGATAAATACGCTTATTATGTTCCGGTTATTTACAAAAATGATAAGTGATGTCTAAAATTATAATGACAGTTGTATACCCGATTCCGTACAAACATAATAATACCTAATAGATCACAGTCTATATCACTCGTCTTATTATCTATACAACGTTTTTATAGAAAATATTCTCGTTACTCTTACAACGTTCTTTAGGATTACTCAACCGTATTGTAATCGAATTTCGCTAGAAAATAGGTTTCAAGAAATCCTGTATTATTTAAATTAGATAATATATAGACTATTTTACACTGAAGGGCCGTTCTAAGGTGCAAAATTTTTTTTTAATCAATTGAATAGTTTCAGCGGTTTCCGATAACATTAAGAACCGGTATTATCTTATGAAAATAAACCGGTAATAACTCATTAATTCTACCTTATTATAATATTAATTAATGTATGTTAAATTATACTTCATACAACATACCACTGTGCTGTACATCGTACGAGATAAAGGAACTGAGTTAACGCAAACAACCAGAGAGAGAAAAACCTATGTAAATAGCACTAAAGTTGTCTTGTAGTATAAATTGCGTTATCCCTTTTTAGGGTTCCAGAGTTAAAACAAAACACTAATTTCGACATGTCCGTCCGCTCCTGAGATGCTTTTTTTCAAGGTGTTTTTTTTCGTCTATGCCGTAGCGTAATGAGTGTGGGGTATCATTAATAAGTCGTTCAAAACTTTCATTTGGCTCGTATCGTACATACTTTGATTCAGGTTACTATACAATACGCTTTGAAGTGACGTATATTTTCCGCTCTACTTTGAAAATGCTTTTACAATGCGGGAGCAATAAAACCCAGACAACTTCATTGCAAAGTTGTTTAATTTTGCCGCTTAGTACTTTACCCATGAGCACCCGCCTGTCCGCTTCTAAACTCTAAGAACTGTGTAGAAAACAGTTATACATAAATGTATAATAAAAATATTATTAAGGTTACTCCCCTATATGTAAAGTGGGGATGTCTTTTCTATCCCATATTCTGGTGTCGTTGGATAGGTTGTACGAAAATGAAGAAGGTCGCCTCAGACCACTTTATGATTCAGGAATTAGTTTGCGAAATATTAAGCTTAAAAATATTAACTTTGGTTAGTGTCGAATGTATTTTACATTATTCCCTTTAATGTTCGATTGGACATTAGGTTTTATGATACATATCAATCTATGTATCAACATTAGAGAGTGAACAATATCTATCAGGGAATCTAATAGGTATACGAAATTTTGCATTTCATAGAAATTGTTTCTTTTTCCAAACATCAAACGACCACTAAGACTTGAGGTCAGACACAAATATATTACCTACAACTGTTGAAGACAGAATAAACGATTTGATACGGTACGCTGCCGTTATAAAGTCGGTGGCAAAAATATATTTCTGGTCAAAACAAAAATGTTTTAAAAATCACATTCATAACACAGGATCGGCAGATGAAATTGTATTTTTTATATCGTACTAACCTGGAATTTCTTTTTCCTCTCGATTTTCAATGTCAGCCATAGTCACTTCACAAATCCACCAATTTTAATTTAATTCAAATTGTGCCCGCAAATTGTTTCTGAACACACATTTAAACATTAAACACGCACTCATATATTAATTAAAATATATTTTTTTATTTTCATATCTCCAGTGGCAACACTTTGATCACACGTAATAAATAAACTTCAAATCTTCAATTATAATAAATTTTAATCTGCGACAAATTTCGCGCCAACGCGATTTTACGTTTCTCAAATATCAACCTGGCGTATGCGTCATTCAGCCACGGGAGTTTCTACCATACTGTTCTATTTTAGTTCACTCTAATGAAAAGATTTTATTTACTTACAATTGAACGTATCTTAATTTATAGTTTAATAATTTTATAATGATATTTTTTTTTATGAATTTAAGATACCTAAAGATATTTTTGTCGTGTCCCCTTGAAAGCGCTAATGTTAAAAAAGTGTCAAAGTGTAATAGCTGCAGAGTTGAGGTTTAAGTATTAAATAATAATATGTGGTAAAGTTAATACAAAAAAAAATAAAACCAACATAGCTCCTGCATGAATATACTTATAAAGATGGTGAAAATTCGAGAGCATCCATAACTTATTTTTAATAAAATATTGAAGTCTTTGCAAGTGAAGCTTACGTGAAGAGCTTCATGTGGATACTTATAAATCCTTATATATGGATCACAATGACCACTTATCGAGTCATATTTTATTAAGGTCCTATTACGTTTGTGAAAAGTGAAATGAAGCGTTCAAAGTCCGTTGGTTTCTGATAGTCTTAAGTAAATAATTGAGATAAGCAACAACGGCCGTGGTTGACAGTTGGACAGGTGACCGCTAGGGGGAAAATTTCTTGATCGCATCCGTGCTACGAAGGACACGTATAGACGTCGGTCCTAATTGATAGTACATTTCCGACACTCGGATTGTTCGTTCATTTATACTTAAGATGATAGAGGGCAATCGCAAAATATAATAGAAGATCGCGTCTGACATCAGCTAAAACGGCCTTTGACCTCCTAGTCATCCTACGCGTTTACGTCCGATACAGTATATTTGTTAAGCTACCCACCGTTATAAATGGAGGATGGTTAATGCTTCCATGTTATAGATTATGGTAATACTGGACTACTTTGCAAAAAGTATCTTAATCTATAAATAACATCGATGCAGCGATATACCGCAAAATTTGTTCCGATCATATAATTTTATTATTACTCTTACCTGCCTGCGATTACAACGAAATATTTTATTGCTTTAGATATGAACGCGTGGGTGCAGACGAAATGTTCAGATAAACGCCAAGGGCTTTAATCTCGATGAAACTCCCCCATGCAGTGTTAACTCGTAAATGTTATCTTGTGTGTGTAAAACAGGTTTATGACGATGGTGTTGCGATTTAATTACTTACTACAAGCACAGATTAAATAAGTCTCATCTGGCCGCCTAAACTGCCAGGCTGTGGAGATTGGATTAGATTGAAAAGGCGATGAAATGAGAGTGATGAAACAACTAAGTGTAGGTCAAACGATGCCTATTAGTTATTATTTATTGCCGGCAGATTAAAGTTTACTTGTTTACAAAATAGGTAACAATCTACTCTGTGAAAAAATATGCTTAACCTTTATTCAGTGAAGGAGACGCAAGCTACGTATGAAATAATAAATTACTCAAACCAAAGTTAAAACCTACCACAATCGATAATTATTTGTATGGTAGGGACTTGGGCATACAACAAAAGAGGTTGGCAATTGCCCCTCCTCCTGGATTCAGTATTCCATACAATAAACTCCCTTCAGTTGCCCATAAAAGTTCTTATTCAATATGCATTTGCCCAAGGCGCAATAACCAAACTGATTTGCTCCAAAGCCGGACAATTCATACGCCCATACGTATGAATATATTTATGATTTCGACGTCTTCTCGGGCAATTTTCAAAATTATACTCATCTTGAACGCCAAATGATGTGGGGGCGCAGCTCAGACAATATAAGTAGATTAACGTATTTATAGTATAACGTAATTCCTCCATTCAATCAATAATACTTACAGGCTTCAAAGCAACGAGGCACTTGTGAAATAAATAAACAAAGTAATTATAAAATTGAGTGTATTAAAATTTCTGAACTTCAATCTTGAAACTTTAACGTAATATTAAATAAAATATAAGTATGGCGAGCTACACAGAACTTTTAAAACAATGGTATTTATTAATCGACCGTTTCAGTATATTTTAATGGATGGATTTATATCGTAAATGCAATTATTAAATTGGGCAACAATTTTGATAATACAGTTAATATAATTTGCAAAACTACTAAATTTAATTGCATATATTTGCATACATAGTTTTCTATATGTTCAAAGTTTGAGGAGGAAGGAAGGTCTGAGGAATGCATGTAAAGAATAATTACGACAATTCATCACACAGTGAGAAATCACAGGTAGGGTTGAATATTTACAAGAAGAGTAGGACAGGGTCACTACAGTATAATAATAAGTACTCTTTATTTTGTGAACCCGGAAAAAAACGGTCGAGTTCCATATTTGAACTACATTAAGTCAAAGGTAGTGTATATAAGTTTTAAGTTTCATTGAAGTATTCAAGCAGTGTTATTTGAATAAGGTAGAGTAAAGAACAAGGTATAATTGGGCTAAGCACCTTCTCCACAACCTTGTATTCGTGTTTTTCGGCTTTTCTTTGCTGCAGTGTGCCTCAATACGCCTTTGTTGTTTTGTTTGAAAATCATTACTACTAACGGGTGACCTATGTCACACTCAACATTTTTAGGCTATTTAGTATGTATTCTTTTTAGTCAAACAAATAACTAGCTACCTTTCCATGCACCAATTAAGTGTAATTGTTTAAAATTGTATTATAATAATTATACATGTCCTCCTTTCCGGCACTGCATCAACGATGCTAAGGTCTGAACTCCACATAGGGTACCCATAGGTTCACACATAACTATTACTAGAAGACAGTAAGCTAGTCTTCTCCTGTCACAGGTAAGGATCTTCTCAGAAGACACGTTTCAGACCTGCTCTGTCGCCGTGTAGCTGTAAAGGCCCATAGGTCCAAAAGAAATTGAAAATTCGAAAATAAAAATATCCATGCGTGAATTTCACTTTATTTTCTGTGACGAATTTATAACTGCATAATTAATTAAAAATTAATTAAGACATAAATTAATGTTTACATAAAAATGGATTGCTAATATTTTAACATAACATAAGAAACATAAAGTTAATAAAAAATTACATTACGCTTCCTACCATTCATTTGCCAAACATATCTATATCATACACACATTATATACACACATATACCTACTCTTTTGTTTATGGTTCTCAGTCGTGGTTAATTGTTGGAGAATGCTATCCTGTGTTCTTTAAGTCCATGCGTTGTATTCCTTAGTAATAAACTCCAATAAAAGGTAACTGTCAAAAGGTATGTCAAGCCAAGCTTCAGAGCAGTATTCTATAAGATCACGGATAGTTTGGCTTTGTAATACATTTTTTAAATTACTGTATGTTTTTCACGTGTTTAAAACGAACATTGTAACTGGCACGGGTGGAAGGGGCAACACTAGATCGTAACACATAAAAGTGATTTTCACGCACTCACAATAATGGAGTAAATGAACAAACAAAATTATTTGTAGGGAATGTACCTCAATTTTTGTTTAAACTGTATTGTGATAAATATGTAAGGGTAACCGTATAAAAATACAACTTACTAGTGCTAAGGGTCTGAGGCTTTGTCTTGGCTCAGCTTAGCTCAGACCCAGACGGACGGATGAACAATAATGACTGTGAAACCCTTAGTAGGTACCTAATATTGTTTGAGTAAATATAAATTTGTAATTATTTCAAACCACGAGATATAGTGAGAATATAAATAGTGAATAGGCTCTGGAATAAATGGTGAATAGGATGCATAATAGTTATTAAAATTTAATTTAATCTGTAAATAATTTTAGGTAATAAGTTTTTGTAGTATTAAATTTTGATATAACTGTATATAGGTGTGTCATTCGATTATAGTTCCATCTAGTAACTTTATTAATATATTTTTCATAATTATTAACATGTAACACGTAACTAACTTGAGATATTATCTTTGCCCGATGCTAAGCTTTGATACTATTTGTCGTTGATTGTCACTTACCAATTTTGACATTGACTCTGTATTGTCATTTGTCTGTTACTGATGACTCAAATGTCAAACGCCAATGCTGAAGTTGTCAATATTATCATGAATTAGGTTATTTATTGTTTTCCTTTTTGTTTAGCAAGATGTTTTAATTTTTATTTTCATAAAGTTATTAAAGCTGTGTAAAAGATATAAATTATATCTCGTTCTAATTGTTAAAACCGTTTCAAAAAGCTCATAATGGCAGACAGTGACGAAAATTTGCATCGTTTGGAGGGAACCTCTGGTGATGCCCCGGGAGGTTTAATCATCGTAAAGAAAACTAAAACTGAAGAATTCCAGTTCGCCAAACCTTCCTTGCTTGGCCTTGATAAGTTAGCAGCCGCTAAGCGAAAGCAGAACAGATTAATTTCGTTCCAAAACGAAGACAACGAAGGAGATGAAGGCGACGATAAAGACTCACCTTCCAGTGTTAAAGAGCGAAAATACAGAAAACATAATGAAGAAACTCCAACTTATACTGGTGGACTCTCCGAGCAAGCGCGGGAACGAATGCTGGAAAGATTAGAAAAGTAATTCTGTCTTTATTATGTGAATGTATAATTTTTCGCTCGTGATTCTTCGTGATTCAATTGTTAGGTCAAAAACAACTTAAAAGTTACTTAGTTTGTATCAATACATATCTTCTTTTAAGAAGTTTATGAAAAGTTTTGAAGCATTTTAGAACAGAAATAATAGTGTTTAATATCCTAATTGTAAGATCAATATATTGGTTTAATTAAAATAGTCGAAGGTCTTAGCTTTTCACCACATTGTTCTCAACTGGGGATTTGTTAAATATTCATAGATCACTTGAATTTTTTCCAAAAACTTAATCTGTAAATCAAGAAAGTATAAGTATCAGTACTATAGTGAATTACCATTATATTGGTGAACCAAGATTTAATAAAAGTATTTATATATATGTATATGAAAGCTTTCATTGAAACAAGTTGTAGTTAAATGATAAAAGATATGTTTTATTTACATGGTCATTGTGAAACTGTAAATTATTTTTTTTACACACAATCATGAGATCTTCCTACTAATTTAACTTTCTTTTGTTATTTACAGAAAAGAAAAAGATTCCAAAGCAAAAGGAGTTCATAACTCTACAAAAGAAGAAAAAAATTCACGCTCTAAAGATGAGGATGATAGATACTATAGGTCTCGTTATGATAGACGTGACAGAGATCGGCATAGAAGAGACAGTGATAAAAAAGATAGGGATAGATATAAAGATAGAGATGACAGAGATAGAAGAAGAGATTCAGACAGGAGGGATAAACATGACAGAAATACTGATAGAGACAGCTCTAGGAGAAGTTACTATGAACCTAGATTTAAGGATGAGCCAAGAACTCCAAGGTAAAATATAATAATATTATTGATATAGCAGACCTATAATTTTCTTGACTAATAGTTAAAAAAATATACAGAGAGGCTATGGTTCTGCATGTTGTAAGTGATCATTCTGTCTTAAGAAAATACATATTTATATATTTCAATATTTATACATTATAATGATATAAAAAACAAGCAACATTGTTATTATATCGTAAATGTGTATTTCAAAGTTTCTTATTTCCTATCCTAGCTATTTTGCAGATAGCTATATTAATATGAAATATAAGGTCAAAAGAGATCAGAAGAGTACAGAATTACAATTTACATATGTTTAAAATGTATAGTGCATATTTATGCTGATTGTTTTGTATTATAATAATAGTAAAGTATGCTTGCATGTATGCAAATCGCTAGTATATTTTTTGTATAATTACATTTATTTATTTCATGCAAATGGAATCATTGAAAGTCCATTTTAATATGAATTTTTCCTTTTTAATTATTTTTAACATTTTGTAAACAATAAATATCAATTATTATTCTCTCTTCGAAAGTAATAGTTTAATTATATGAAAATTTGTTACAGTTTAATCGTAAATAATATTTCGTTTCTTATTGATTGAAAAGGATAATATGTATTAAGTTTATAGTAGTGTGCCACCTGAGGTTAAATTCTGCATGGATCTCTGATTTTCAAAAAGTTATGTGTAAAAAATCATATAAGGCGAAATATTTATACTAGAATTATTGTACTAATACATTTTTCTTTGCAATATTATGTAATGTAATTACTCTTCCAGTATCAAAGCCCTTAAACCAACCGACAAGACAGCCTGGGATGATGACGATGAAGACACCAAAGCATCGGTGCGAAAGTCCAGCTGGGACTTCCCGACACCACTGCCCAGGGATGGACCCGATCGGTCACAGAGAAGTGATCGGAGGCCGACAAGAGATTACAAGGGTCGACCCTATGACAATACTCCAAGGGCAACACCTCATAAGTAAGTAAATATATAAATGGTGCTCATACACTTCAATCCTCACACTGAGATTTCCTGTTTAAAAATGCCATGAAAACATCTCACAAACCCCGATAACCTGGGAACAAATATCTTTCTTGGAACTATCCAACCCCAGGATCTTTGACTTTGCAAGAATACCACCATGTAGACTAGGGGTTGGCAAATTTTATATGTTTAGTTAAACACCTGTAATCTTCTATATCCTTATAAACACTACAGTTATTCAATGAAGCTGTTTAGAGTGGCAGGCTACCTAGGTACACCATTACCAAGTTCCATATTTGAGATTATTTGATAGCTTAGTGTTAAAAAATTGCGCTGGATATTATTTTAATACTTGTAACTATTCCAAGGTGGGTGAGCTCTCGTCGCGGTGCTGATGTCGATGACCCTGACTGGCAGGAAGCTGAGAAGAAACTGGACAGAGCATGGTACAACATGGGTGAAGGTAAAATTATTATTATTGTTATTGTTTATTTCCCAATGGTACCATTGAGTAATAATGATAAATCATAGTATTAGCTTATAATAGTCAGTCAAGTATTTCACATGCAATATGGCTAAATCATTTACAACTTCTCTGTTTCTTTGTAAACTATCTATCGGTATCAAATATTGTTAAAATGAAACTGTACTACAACTTTGCTTACCAACTACCCAATAATATGTAGTTAGTGGCCAGAATATAATTGTTCGCTATTTTTTGATGCAATGATCATTTATAGACAGTCTTTTAGGGTCAATGGTCGGTTGACGATGAAATAACAAAAAGACTAATTTAATAACAACCTAAATTAAAACCAAACTGCTTCCACATAACAAAGTAGCTAGAAAAACGAAATTATATAATAACCCTTCTATACTTGCCTTGTTTTAATTTATTGTGTCCAATTACAGTCTTTAGAAGCTTTTTAGGGTGAATTTAAATTGTTATTGAATTAACCGTTAAACCGTAAAAGTCCTTTTATAGCTATCCAGATGAAACTTTAAGATAATTCATGATTACGATCAGGATTAAACAGGATGCTATGAAACCAAAAGATTTCATTAACACCTGACGTTGTACCCCCTCCACTATTTCTTCACGAGCCACCAATGCGTCAGTAAACTGAGATATTATTAGATAATAACGTTAAGGTTGAGATAACGTTGTCTGATGAATTACCTTCTTACTTCATCATGCTTCTCAATTTCAGGCGAAGCAGATGAGTCGGACCCATTCGCGGGCACCAGTGCAGAATATGTAGCGAAGAAAGAGGAACAGATAGAGAAGCGACGCAACCGCAAAGTTTCGGCCGCGCGCCAACAGATAGACAAGGACAACGATCTGTGGGAGCGAAACAGAATGCTCACCAGTGGGGTCGTGCACTCCATTAACATCAACAATGATTTGGACGAGGTACCAGATGGCTTCTTCTTTAAATTGATTCAGTCATTCTATAACATTTAATACTACGACTGCTATAAAAAACATTAGCAACCGATTTTAAGCGGCATACTTGTAGGTACAAACCTTTGTTAAGGGAGTTTAAAAACTGGTCCTAGTATAGCAAAAAATTATTGTCACGTATAATTATGAACATCATTGATTAGTGATATTGATACTACTTACTAAAAAAGGAGCGGAAATCCGCCCATACATTAAACACTTTGGGACAGCGCCATCTCTTAATAGATTCCTGAACAACGCCATGTTTATAACATATGAAAGCAGTAAATATCGTATAATATGTATCGTTTTGATTACACTGCCTGATGGTTGACCGGTAGAGAATACTCTGGGTATTAGGTCCGCCTTTGTTACTGTACAATGTTGTATGGTGGTATTTAAGTAAAGAAATAATGTAATCCGTTATATTCGTTTTTTGCAGGAGAGCGTCGACCGAGTACACTTGCTGGTCCACAATATAGTGCCACCGTTTCTGGACGGTCGCATCGTGTTCACCAAGCAGCCAGAGCCAGTCATACCTGTAAGTACCCATCACCACCCATATCTTATATTCGTCTTCTATAAATATAATTTGTTTTTCTTGATCCTTGTTTTGTCCATAGAATTACTTTAAATATGTTTAAAATACAGCCTATTATAGAAAGGATTTTATTATGCGATTGAATATCTTACCGGCATTATATTTTGAAACAGACTACTGTAGCCAGTTTCTTCTCAAATAAATAATGAAAAAAATTTGGTAGTTAGCACACTCATTATTGTTTGTAAAAGATGTAACGGAAGAATTTATTTCTTAAATAAGCACCTTGATCGTAACTAAAGGTGAAATTTGTTTCAGGTGAAAGACCCCACGTCGGACATGGCGATCAACGCTCGCAAGGGCTCGGCTTTAGTGAAGGCATTCAGGGAACAGAAGGAGAGACGGAAAGCGCAGAAGAAACATTGGAAATTGGAGGGAACCAAGATCGGTATGTTGTTTGATATATGATCTTCAATTCCAGTGTGGCCATTGCAAATATCAGGAGGTCGTAAGTCCGACGGGTTTTTTGATACAACTTCAATGATATTAATGTTGGGTGTATAGTTCGTTTATTCTTTACATATAGAAAATATTTTAAAATGTTTTTTTTTTAACAATAAATGCCAGTTTTCTGACAGATAATTATTAACAGACTACACGCGCCCATTGACAAAAATATCTGCAGAAAGTACTTAAATATTGTAATATTTCGGTATTTGAAGCCGGAACAGGTTAAAAGAAACCAACTTTAATTGCCAACCCAACATTTGATCCCCGTCTCCATTCGCGGGTCGATCTATAAAACATAATTGTAAACTTCCTTCGTACTTATTAACAAGCATACGTCACACATATTAAACGGTTTGAAGCAAATATCTCAATTAATCGTAGCGCATTGTTACAGGTAACATAATGGGAATACAGAAGGAACAAGAAGACTTAGAAGACGGACCAACGAAACAAGCATACAAATACGCTGAACACTTAGATAAAGGTGAGAAAAAAAATATATTTATATGAAGTCTATAACAATATTATATTTAAGTCGACATGAAGGGTTTATGCCCTCCAATTGTATTATAAATTATTTTCCATAATATAATTTTATTGAATTTCTTCATATCATTTGAAAACGTGTGGCATTATGTTTACCATACTGGACCGCTATTGGAAGAGTTCTGGTGGTTAGTGGCCAGGCAGAAATTTGAATAATTGCTCAAATTTCTGTTCTCAGTCTGTGTAAGTGTATTCTTGTCTTTGTGTATTGCCCATGCCATCCAAGACATAGGGAATCCTAGTAGTAGTAACCCAGTTGGTAGTGACCCTGCCTGCGAAGCGAAGGGTCCCGGGTTCGATTCCCGCCCAGGGCAGATATTTATGTGACAGATAAATAATTGTTCTCGGGTCATGGGTGTAAGTGACGTGTTATTTGTGTCGTCCATGCCGCCCGCGACACAGGTATGTCCTACTGCGGGGGTATGAGTGTGTTAGCGTTTATTAGCGTTTTTTATTTATTATTATTAATTTCATACATTTTG
>DWPA01001409.1:0-18744 GCA_018251375.1 Calpodes ethlius | reverse complement strand
TTTAAAAAACATAGATGTAAGTTGGGTTTTTGTATTTTTATGGTATTACGAGATTTTATGTTTTACACTAATGAAGTTGTCATGCATTATATTTATATTGCTTTAAATAACTTTCATAACATCCTGTTACGAACTAATGGATTCTTATTAGTTGATTACTTAAATTTGATCTCTTAAGTGAAGACAAAATATTGTGACTAAATAAATCTTACACTGCCTTATACACTGTAGTAAATAATATTACATACTTGTGGTTTTGTAATAGCTTTTATTAAGTAAGTAATATGTATGTCTTTTGTTAGTCATGTTAGTTAATGAGCTCGAGCTATTGTTTCGTGTTAGGGCCTTTTCAGACGAAAGATTTTTTGCAGACCCGATTATTGATCTGACACAAGTTTGTTTTAATGTCTCATGAATATCACGTCTGCGTTAACGTTAATGTTAACGGCTGCTCAAATGCATTACGCGGTAATTAAAGGTTTGGCTGCATTAATGAAGTTCTTAACAACTTATTTACCGTTAATCAGTGTCAATTAGTGCGATGAACTGTTGGCCACATGTGAGTAGTGCCGTTGTTAACACGTTAATCGATTCATTAGAACGCACATGTGACATTAGAAACAGAAAGGAATGATGAAAATATACCTGTTTTGTTTTTTTTTTTTTTTTGAGAAATAGTCTGCCACGGATTTTTATTATCTGTTTTTCAGTAACTTTAAATAGTGTTGTATTTATATGTATTGCTGTTTGACATGTATCTGAGATAGGATTAATTTACAATAATGTCGTCCATTAAGTGATATAACGAAATTTTTAATAGTTACTGATACATCACAATTTAACTGCCATTTTATTATTGATATGTTTTGTTCGGTTGCACGTTCTAAAATATATTAGTATTTTATTATTATTTTAAGGCGTTTTTCATGTATTTTCAACGACAGCGACATTACTAGAGGGTTCTTTATAATTTTATTTGTAACTACAACCATACTGATATTTTGATTTGGTTTTCTACATTTCAAATATTTTACAGTCATAATATAATGGCATTGTGTTACAGATGATCTAACTATGCATCATTGAATCTTAGAAAATGCATTTTTATGCATACAGACATGCATATCGTCGACGGAAAGTAATTCTGCCGTAAGTAGTCAAAATACCAAAAATGAGATATACCGTTGGCATCAGAAAACATACTGCGTCGATTCATTTAGGTCTCGTATTAGTACGATGAGTAAAAAAGTATTTTTCGTCAATAATTGAATTTTTTATAACATAATATTTAATGTAAGTAGGTTAAAGAGAAAAGATTTGGGGACTATTTTATTTCTGTTTATAACATTAGCAGAATTTTCTTAACAAACTAGATATGACAAAAGTTGTAGATTTTTTTTTTTAATTTTACAAGGTTTTTAACTCTAGTGAAAAGTTGCTATTTTTTTTTATTTACTGCAAGATTGTTTTCCGTCGTCGATTTATGTTTGTTATGAATTTATTTGACACTATTCAAAATTATTCTACAAGTTTCAAAACTTTTTTTTTATTATGTTGATTACATCAGTAGTAAGTGTAGTTACAAAAAAAATTAATCGATTTCCCAGTGTCGATAAAAATACGTTTTATTTTAGATGTATTTGAATAAAGAATATTTTTAGTAGTATTAATCAAGTTTTATAAATTCGGAGTTAAATTAATTTTCATTAAATACATTGCAATAGATAATGTTAGAAATGTCATTTTAATCTTCATGCTTACATATGAACAGAAACTCACTGGTTTTTAAATAGTATATAATTATTTCCTCTGTTGTTCCTACTACTGCGATGTGATGTCCATTTTTTATAACCGATTCGTTTTTTATGCCTTAGTTAAGTCCACAAGTATTTTAATTTATTAGTAATTAATATAATTAAACATTTTTCTATTTTGCATAATGTTTGGATATTATCACAATTTTGTACATTCATTGATATATGGTAATGTTTTATTCGATGTATTAGAATTTTGTATCGATGTTGTATTAAGAGTTGATTAAGTATACTTATTTTCCATGAAATGATTTTTGAATATAAAAAATAATATTTTGTACGCGAATATAGTATGTATGTCATGCACATTGTTTTGTTTTATTTCTTACCAAAAAAACCTCGGTATACTCTCATTTTTCTTACCGTAATACCTCATTTATTTCAAGATTACATGCTTTCCGTGGCTTTGCCCGCGTGTGGGAAAGGAACAGCAATAAAAAGATCGTTCTTTCTCTCTCTGTTGTTAAACACTTCCTTTAATTTGGCTGAAATATACATCTTAATGATCTTTCCATAGAAATGAGATGGTTTTTCGCAGTCGAAAGTATCCTATGGGACTCGTCATCTTCTAAACTATCTCCATACTAAAGGCTACGTTCGCCGTGAAAGGACAAACAAAAATATTTTCGCATTTATAACATTAGTATAGGTAGACAATTTGGAAAATACGATGTTCAGTTTATAATTAATTTATGTATTCTTTTGTTTATTTTTTAGTAAATAACCGACGAATGAACTGATAATCTAGTGGCAACATTTAATAGTAACATCAAAAGCATTAACGATGTGTAATAAACAAAGAAATGGAGAAGAAACGAACTGGTTCTCAAACCTCCAGTCGAAATACTAGGAGTCGTTGGTAAGATAAGAGAGATAAGAAAAGATAAGAAAGAAGAAAGGGTAGGAAGATAATACACGTAATAACAGGAATGAATATAAACCTTTTTTGAATCCTTTTTTGGTATAAGTTTAGCAAACGAGGTTGCAGTGCAATCATCGTTAGCGGCCAATAGATATCTGTGATAACTTAATTAAGGACTGTAAGAACTGTAGTTAATAAGTTCTATTAGTTAATGTTAAATCGGCTATTGTCGTCTTATATGTTACCATATAATGCCGGAATGAGATTGCGGTCAGTATTTTAAAACGCCGTAAAACTGATATATGAAATAAGTACACTGACAGTACTTAGTTAGCTAAATTGTTTAATTGTAAAAAAAATGCGTAAAAATCACAAGTTTTGTATATTAATTATTGACAGGATAAAGTTAAATAACATGAGACTGAATTTAAAAAAATATTTAATAAAATATTAGCTATGCACATATGACAGACATAGACGCTAGACAAGAATAAGTAATCAGTGTTAAATGAGTCAGGAAAGACAGCAGTGCTACCTAGCGGTACTATTTGGTATAAATCCAGAACATCCAAATTGGTTTACATAGAGTCTAACAATTATCATTTCTCCAATGTGAAAAACAAAAGCTTAAGTTTTTTTTAAGGACCCGTTCAAATGAAAGGTTCACAAGGTAGACTTAATCAATCAGGACTTTCTAATACCGATACAAATCTGATATATTTTGAACTTGCATTGAAGCTAGCCTGGTGCCAACAAGGTCAAGATAATTATTAGGTACGAGTAGTTGAAATAACAATGTTTTTTTTTGTATTAATTGGGGTCAAAAACAGTATAGCAATAAAGTTTACTTAAATATTAATTAACAAATAATAAAACTTGGAACATCGTTAACCAGCACCGTAGACCACAGATAACTAAAATACAAGCAATGCTGTTTTATAAAGTGATAGTCTGAAAAGTATCTTTTAAGTATGATATCGTAGATTATTAGGTAATACATTTTGTATGCAAATTAGAGATACGCCTAGACTTGAGGATAAAAGTTCTAATTAATTATATGTTTAAATTATCTCGTCTATACAACAATAGATTTCCCTCTATATCTGATTTCACTCCCTCTCCACCCATATTAAACTGAGCTACTAATAGCTGTTCCCTACAAACTTGCATGTGTACCAACCCTAACAATCCTCAGTACATAGTACTTCGACGTCTGTCACGTACTGCCCGTAAACAGTGATAAGGGTGACAGAAATGGCATCACTTTCGTTTAGACCACCAAGTGAACTGTAACGCGTCGCTTCTGATTGTGAGTTACCCGACACGCGCAGAAAGCAAATTAAAACTATGTGACTGTTGTGCTATTGTTTCTATTTGCTTGCCGCTGGACCCCATTCGATTTATTGCGAACGTGCCCTAAATATAAAGCTGTCGTAAATACTCGCCCAATATCCAAACATGTTGTTTATTTTATGAAGGTAATTAGTACCCTTTTCTAGAACGAGGGGAAAATATTCTATAATTTATCCTATGGATATTCTTCTTTGTTTCCTTATGAAATGTATTATCTCATCTGTATTAATAACTATTATCCTACTGCTAGCCTCAGTGGGCTCTTTTCTTACATATTTACATATAATAATACTAGGTCAGTAGCAATATGGAAATTACTGAGGCGGTGCCAACTATGATTAAAGAGAAAAGAAAATAAGTCTATCTGCTGGCTCCCAAACTCGCTCCCGGAATATGACTAGTCGTTTGGCTAAAACAAGGGAGAAAGAGAAAGAGATAACTACTTACCTATCTAGCAGTTTAGGGGTTGCAGATGGTATTTACAAAATCAGATCGTCCACATAAAGTTTCTATGCATATATATTACAGTTATTTCTTATAACCTTTGTATTCTTAACTACCACTATTGGGATGGCCTATTACGCTAGCTTTGATCCCAGATTTCATACACCTGTTTCCTTGTGGTCGTATACGCTAAGCAAGTCCTCGATTTGGTGCCCAGACTATACTTTAGGAATATTTTATCAATACTATTACTAACTGGCCACTACTAGTACTAGTGGGTAATGCATCCGTGACAACTATTTAGGTAATCGTTCATAAAAAGAGGAAATTGTAAGCATCAACAGATTAAATCGTACATTAATGATGCTAAAGCGAAATAAACCAGCATTATTTGGAACACGACGTAGACGAGATTTGCTGATGTGTTTAGTAATCGATCATGAATATAATGCGACGACAGTTCCCAGAGTGACATGGGCTGGTCGTAAAGACGTAGCCCTTTGCCGTCCGTCCGTTCGCCCGCACGCATAAATCAAAGCTTTCAAACGTCTACTATGATTAACGATTTTTCATTAACTAGAATGACTGAAGACGTCAAGTTGAACTTGGGAAGGAATTAAGGAGGTTTCCTATCCTTTACTTATTTTTATGTAGCCTTCTTTGATTCGGAAAGGATTGTGTTAGATCGGAAATTGTTAGAGGAAAAAATATTCTAGAGCACTTCAGTGTTTTAGCAGGAATGGTTAAGAATCTAACATATTTTTTCCTTTTAATTATAGAGCTGAGATTGGTATTACTCTGAGGAGCCTTAGAAGATAATCTTAGGTATTCAGGTAGGTAAATCACTTTAGCATTACGAATTAGCACTGTAAAATTAAATTGGGTGATGGGTACAGAGCCCAGCAGCCTCTAGCAAGAGTGATTGTCCACCTTAGCTTCATCCATCGCAGTGCTCTACAAGCGAGGAATTTGGCTTGGACACGAGATGAATCATAGGGAACTTGTTACTGATAAAATATTTAAAAATAAATTGTAGTTCAAAACTCAAAACACGCTTTTATAGTAAGCACCTTTCGCCTTCGCCATTATACCTGGATCTCACTAAATACTTATGTATTTTAAGTAAACTTAAATGACTCCAAACTAGATTGGATTGAGTCGTGTAATTAAGTGTTCCTATGACCACTTTTCGGATTCATAACCAAACAGGAGTCAGTATATTGCATTGTTTCCCGATTTCATTTGTGTACAAAATGTCAGCCCAATCGGACTCTGGAAACTGGGTCAAATTTAATGTACAACATTTGATTACAGACAGACACCGGGCAGGTGAAACTAAATAAAAGTTTGTAAAAAATGTCGGAACAAAACAATTATTCTCCAAGCGATGTTTAACGAGATTTTCAACATTAAAATTTAAATATATTCTAACATAAGTATTAAAGTCCATTCATTGTTGCATCATTGAAACGTCAGGCTGTTTTCAGGTCGTCCGGGACGAGCTGTGCGAGACGTGTCCGTGGGCGTCCCGCGGAGCTGTCGTGAGCAGACCACCTACTTTCTTTCACTACCATCTCCATTCATAGATTGTATAGTTCCCGGATGAAGTAGCTTCACTCTATTGTCGATCAGCTGATTAGTTGAATTGAAATTGATGAATTCACTGCCCGCCCTGGAGTTTGTATGCTTTTCAGTACCTACTTACTTCTGACCATAGAAATTCTTATGTACTGTTTGTTTGCCCTACGAGACCAAAAAAAATCTAATTTGCTCCCTCTAGGCCAGGAAACCCGTACGCCCATGGTTGGGATCACTTCTTATCAGATGATTCAACTGCACGTTAATATTGTATAAAAATATAAAAACTTGGTATTTTTTAAATGCATCCGATGGTGATTATTTTTGTTTACTGTTTAACGAAAAAACGTGCATGTTTAGATTTTGACATCCATAAAGTTTAAGATATTGTTTAAATTTTTGATGCTGCCTGAAGATTAGATAGCTAGGTAGACTATGATTGTAAACTTCATCAACATATTTTAAGCAAAATAAGAATTTTCATATCTATAATAGGGATAATTAAAGACTGTAAAGAAATTGAAATAATTTGAAATTGATTACACTTATATACGTACTATTTTATTTTAAAAACAATGCTCAACTTATCTTAGCTTGCTATAGCATCATAAATAACATTGAACAGAAGATCATTAGCGCAGGAGTTTTGTTGCAGCAAATAAGTCAACCAAATGTTACTTTTAATATGTGAGGTACAGTCGTACAGACATAGCTATTCGTCTTTATTAATTAACCTTACATATAGACATCACCGATGTCTTGCCGATCAAAATGAATATTCGCATCCGAATAAGTACTATCTAAAAGTTTAGTAGATTTCCTTTTTTTTATTTGATGATTTAGTAGAGTACCTGTTTATCTGTAATCCGAAGAATCAGCGTATGAACTAAGTTAAAATAAAACAAAAATAAAAAAGATAAGAAAAATATTATTTTAATTATTATAAACGTACTCAGAATCGAACCTCAATACATTCGTAAATCTTATAGTTCTCGCAATCCACGCATCCATATTCACTCGGAGATATAAAAAGCGAATCCCAGTTGAATCAGTCGTTTCTTTCTCTTGCGTGGTGTAAGCGTCGGGTGCTCGTGTACACGGTACATCGCCGGGATATCCGTACAGCGGTACATCGGTGAATCGGTACATTATGCACCGAATATTCATATCCATTATAGCGTTCTACGCCGTAGCAGATCCAGTGACGTGCTCTGACTTGGGGAAAGATGGCTTCAATTTTTATAAAGGTACATTTTTTTAAAGTTTTTGTTTTACTTGAATTTGTTTTTTAGTTTGTTTGATTAAGTCAAATCTTGCAAGCTGAAAGAATTAGTTTCTCTTATCCTATGTAGGTGAAATTTGACACACTTTTTTAGTTGCGATGACAGTACATCTTTATGACAAGGACGATAAGATACTTAACTTAGCAATGGCTTCAGACGAGGAAACTCCTCAATGATGAACAGCTGTTATAAAATATTTCGCAGGATAAAAGTATGTTTTTAGTGGTTTTAACTTTTAATTTATTCATGTAAACAGTTGTTAGTTAATGCTGTATTATAATTTGGAAATAACTACATTTCTACGTGGATATACCATTGTATATCTTTATTATTATCACTAATTATGGTGAACTATCAGTTGTAATAGGCTAGAGGGGATCTTGATTTCTTTTTTCTCTTTTTCTTTTCCCCCTAAATAAATAGCGAAGTTTTTCACATTGACATTTCCCCAGAATTGTGGCTGGTTAATAATTCGATGTCGTTTATTTGAAATCAATAAAATATTCTCAGTTTTAAGATTTTTTTCCTGTGAACTTCGTAGCTCTTGGAGCTTTTCAATGGAAGTCGTCCATCAATAGCAGTCAATTTTAATTGGTGGCTGAATCCGGTTCTTTTGGCCTAGTTTCATTATTTTTTCACTCAGTTTCGAAAAGGTAAAAGTTTTCTCTCAGTTTTAAAGGATAAGTGAGTTTGAAAAGAAAATGCCATGAAAAAAAGGTAGGTACACAAAATAGTATGAGGTATATCTTTATGTTGTTGTGTGTCCTTGTTTGTATTACACTAAAACCTAAGTAAACTTTCTATTAAAGATATGGTTTAAATAATATGTCATAAAACCATAATAATAAAATATATTTTTTTTTGAGCTTAAAACACTAACTATCTATCTATCTAACAGTCTTTAAAGGTCCACTGCTGGACATAGGCCTCCCCTGGTTGCTGGGCGACCTACACTCCTTTTTCCGAATAATGAACTACACTAACTACGAATATGAAATATCTATCTATAAATGAAAACGTGAAAGGAAAATATTCGTTTACCTTTTTAGTTCATCATGTCCCTCCGTACTAGTACCCCTATAGTGCTAGCAGCTTTAGTAATATAATATGGTACAAAATGTCCGGTGGGACGACCCCTGTTAGATGGACCGACGACCTAAAGAGGTTGGCAGGAAGCGGATGGGTACGAAGAGCTGAGGATCGAGTGTGGTGACAAGAAGTGGGGAAGGCCTATGTCCAACACTGGGCTATCGATGGCTGATGATGATGATGATGATGACGATGATGAATGTTATAAATTCACAAATGACAAAATGAATTTCGAACACATTTGCTTCAGTGTCTCAATCATAGCAATTGTTTTATTTGGCCGAAGAAATATGAATGACTCAATATTTGAAACTGTTCGTTAATGTAGGACTATTTTTTTCATCTTAAACTGTGCCTTGTTATCAAGCAAATAAAACACTATGTTTCTACCTAGTATGTACCTAATTTACAAGAGAAAGTTCCCCTCGCTCCCGTTTTAATGAATTCATTGAAGTATTAAGCTTTTTTTTCTTAATTAATCAATTAAGTTTAAATGGAAATTGAAAAAAGATTTCTTATATTAATTTTCAATAATAAGGTTTTTAAGAAGACATATAACAAGTTGATTTCCTTGTCTCATTTTCTTTTCGCTTTTTAAGCTTCAATATAATAACATTTCCAGTAAATCTTTGAAATTAAAATATAGTAAAGTGTACAATTTGTATTTTCTTAGTAAGACTAAAACGTATTACGTGTATGAAAAACTGGTACTACCTAGTAACTTTTGTGTTTACTAAAAACTCCTAGAGATTAAATGGCTACTTGTATATTTCCTATTGCATCGTTTTACTTCATGTAATTACACACTATTATATATTGGTTCTCCGCTGTAATAGGATTACGACGCGACCTAAATATATTTAGATCAAGTAATAGAGTTATGTTTTCGGCAGTTCCACCCGCTGACAATTTGGGGGCGAATTTATTTTATAAAATATTTAGTGTAATATTTAGAGCTCGTGCTTCAACGGCTTTTCAGTCGTAATGATGGGCCAAGTTAGTGATTGCGTGCATAATTGGATGTTTGACCGCTGTTGATGATATTTCGTGTTTTAGAGGATACCTACTCACATCGCGCGTATATTAGTCATATTTATGTTAATAGTTGACTAATGCAGTCGAGTCTACTGATAGTAAGTGGTTTCCATTGCCTTGAGACATAGCAACATGAATATTACTGACTCTTAGGTATCACGCCAGAAAAGGACATGTCATTTGGCAGCTGTCTTAACCAAAAATGTGGCCAGACATGTTTCACGGAAGAAGTTACATAAGGCAGTAAATATTCGCACTGGAATATACTAAATCAACATTGGAACAGCGTGGTGGACTGCGCCTCATGCCTTTGTAATGAGGAGTCGAATGTGATCAACGGTGACAGCTGAATTGTTGTATAAAAACAATGAATAACATTTAAAAAAAAATTCTTCCAGAATATTCTATATAAATATATTATACGTACGCCATGTTACGTTTAGTTAATAACAAGTAAACGTTTTTTCCATCGTAGATTATTTAAGAGCTCGAAACGATGACCTTATGGAAGATGGATTCGAACATGGGGACCGGATGATTTGTAAGTACTATACATTATTTTTCACCAACAATTTTCTTCTGTGAGATCTTTGGCTTTTGTCTTACAAATCAAGAATATTCTTTATATCTCTGAGGTGTAATTGATGATGAGGAATACGGGATGTAAGGGGCCATGGCTAAGGTATCATATTATATATCATCTTTGGGTATAAGTCAACTTTCCCTGCCTGTACCTTACTGCATGGGAGACGAGGATTTAATCCCAACGGTTCTTGTGTTTTGAGATGATAACTTGTAACCTCGTTACCATGCTCATTGTAAATTGATCGTGAAATTTTTTAATTGTGTTTTGGCCCAAGTGCCAGGGAACTAGTAATAATAGGCGGCCTCAGCTTCATAATGTTATAGACGTAAAGCGTCTTAAAAGATTTTCAGTAAGCTAATCTATTCCTTAATAATGTTAGATTATGGATTATAATTCCTTATTTGGAATAATTGATATCGTGAGAGGAAGCCAGAACCCAGTAGTAGAAAATTAAAAATGGACCAGAGTTAAGGGTTGTGTTGAATACTTTTTGGGCAGATCCTAACATATAAAATATTTGATTCTCTTCCAGATTTCTATCGCACGCCACTAAGGTTATACCCTGGTTTCCTACCAGCTTTTGAACAAGAATACAAGAAGAGAAATGAAAATGTATTTAAAAGTTGGTATCCATTATTCTTTTACAAATTGGACCGTGTTTAGCAAAAACGTTCCAAACCACAATATCTAATATGACAGAAAATCAAGTTTGAAGTTCAAGATTATTAGTTAAAAGTATTGCTCCAAGTTTTAGTCAGAAAGTTATAGTTTTTATATTTTATTATTATTCGAAATTCGGTTAATTTTTAGTCAAATATATGAAATTTATCATTAAAAGTCAATATTTAGATAATTAGGTAAAATGTGGGTTGGAACGTTTCTGGTTAACACGGTCCAATTGATTATTTGATTTATACGATGACAATCCGAAGGGTTCTATACAAACCTAACCAGCACTTTGAACTCTGCCTAATAACAGATTGCACACGGTGACAGGTCTTTAATCCTTCTATTGTTGTTTGTTACGGCGCGCCAACTACCACATCATCCATTTAAAATAAACTCCAATTTCAGTTTAAAATTTCGGTTATTTGAGTGGTTATTTGAGAGCACAATCACACACAATCCCCGATTCTATAATGTTTAGCAATACGATGATGATGTACATGGAGTTAAGCCGTTGACTTGAGCTTTGAGTCAGAACGACCACTTTCTATGAAGTCATTCTACTATATGTCGGCTGTCGTCTTAAAAAATGTAGTAGAATGCGTCATTCAATAACGTCGAAAGTTTTAATGCCATTTAAGCCAAGTTATATTCCCGGTAAAAATCATTCAGCTCACAACTAATCTCTCCACTGTATGCTTTTCTCTTCTGTTCTATTCTATATGTTCAATTAAATTTCTATTTAACAATATAATATATATTAAAAATAAAACAATATATTAAATGTAATAAATTATATTATCTTATGTTCTGTTATATAGCGGTATTTGTAGAAAAAAACTAATTGTACAATAAAAAAACCTTAACGTTAAACAACGTTACAACCTTACCCTAACAACGTTAAAACTTTCACGTTGACGGTAGCTAAGTAATTGTTTATTATTCTATCGACTTTATTTTTTATTGTACTTCAGATCACATGATGAACAAGGAGGCTAAATACGTGCAGTTTCCAACTAAGCGCACCTCTAAAACAGCGCTATCATATATGATGCAAAACAAACTGGATCCATTTTATTCGTAAGTATCTATACACATTGCTAGTAGGTATAATATTTCGTTAATCTTTTTACAGTTAATCTATTGGTAAATTTCGGTACGGGTTCTTGAATAAAATTATTTTGTTTTACAGGGACGTTGAACATTATTGCCTGTACGGGAAATAGCGGAATGCAATTTCATTGTATCCATTGTAAGGTATATATAGTTTTTATTATTAATTTTATAAAAGACATAGTTAGTTGCCAATATCGGACACGTCGCTTTAACCGTTTCTTGGTCGATATTTTGACACTTCGCCTTCCCGCTTCTCTGCTCTCAAAACGAAAGATTTGGATTACGTAAGGCCTTTATCCGTAACTGTTTCTTAGTACTTGCTAGCAGACACACACACGTTTAAGAACATTAAGAAAAACTAGCACGCAAGTTATGAAAACCTTCTCAATTTCAAACGAAACCTCATGAGAGAATTTCACTGGAATCAGTGGTTATAATATAATATCTTTTATGGGACTCAGTGCACGTTTTTACGATAAATTATCGAAACCAATACGTGATTTACTTATTGATTCAAGCGGAATGTAAAAACTCAGCTTGTAGGTAAAGGGTACTCACGGTAGACGAATGTAAGTGACAAGAACGCCTGAAATAATTGTAATGCAATCAGTCCCGCGTAGGTAAGACGATAATTCTGTAAAACTTTTGATTTTCAATTTGAATATAAAAACTTCATAATAAAAACTAAGAAACTAAAGTTTATTACAAAAATTTTTTAATATTTCGTGAAAATAATATTCATGTGAATTACATTATCTTGGTCACTAAAACTTTAAAAAGAAACTAACATCGTTCGAAGTGAGATGATTCACATCAGAAGTAGCCCTTGTGTAGGAAAACCGTTCCAAATCATAACTCAAAAACATTGTATCATATATTTATGTTCTTGTATGTGTTTAGTCTAGTGGTTCGAACGTTTGTTTCCCGAACGTGAGCCCCTCATATTGTGTGAGGAGACCCGAGCCCAGCCGTGGGACAATTATGGGATGTGATGATGATGATAAAATTAAACAATGATTATAATTATTATTCCATCAACCCATGATTATCACATTACTTGACATCTATCGTAATAAGAGGGGTTTAGGACTGTCCTCCAAGTTGACTAAGTGAGGCAGCATTATAACCGAAACTTGTCTTCAAACTACCGCCTTAAGACAATGGACTGAGACACGACGTCGCGTGACGCGGAACTAAAGAATGTGTCTAAATTTACATAAGCAACTCGTTTGTGTCGCTTTCTGTCATCGATGACGCACTAGGTACGTAGGTACGATGTAAGATATTGTTATGTCGATAAAATATTGAAAAGGAATTAGGAGATACACTTTACTACTTTCCTATCTTTAATTGATCTCTGCAATTTTATTTAACTTGCAGAGTTAGTTACTTTGTTTGTTTGGGTCAAATCTTTCAAGTTAGATTAGATCTAGTTTTAATCCTATGATAATGCATCTTTATGAAATAAATAACATGATTTTTTTATAGTTTACCATATTAATTGCTACATGCTATACGAGATATTATTTTTTAACGATTATTTTCTATATATTGATGTTCATGACTTTATATTATATACTTCAATTTATAATAAAACTATCCTATTATTCAGTCATATATATTGTTCAGGTCAATTTAATATAATTATGAAAAACCTATATTAAGTAACTATTTTTTATTAACTTCTAATATTAACAGAACTTACTGACTGCAGTTCGTCCTACAGTCCTTTTGGGTTCGTCACAGATGTTCATAGGCAGAAGTTGGCGGCGACACTGCAAGATCGTAAGCAATTCTTATCCTATAAAAAGATAATAACTATAAGTCAGTATTATTAAACGATTACAACTCTATCGGCATCCATTGATATTCTATCTTCCATGTATTCGGATAGGATCATTCATTTATATGTAATATAAATATTCGTTAGCGGATGATACATACCTATCTTTACCAGCCTATTGAATGGCAATGCGTGGTAGCCACTTTGCTAATTACTAAATATTTTTAAAAACTAAAAGATACAATATAAACAGCGTATTATACATTGAACAAGCACCAAAAAAACACAATTTCATTCAATGAATAAAATCTAAAATGTTTCATACATTGAAATATTTTCTTTATATTGTATTATAATATGTATATATAAGCTAGGCGATGGTACATATATATAGGTAGGTATATGTCGGTGTGTATGTCCTCGTAGAGATCGGTATCAGCGCACGCCGCGCGCCGCGCCCGCCGCCGCCGCCGCCGCCGCGCCGTCAATAAAACCGCACGCTTGTCAACGCGCCCACGCTATTGCGTTGGAAAATTTTCATACAACCTTCCACTCCTATAAATCATACCGCGCAGGACTCACTATTCCTGTGTCGTTTTTAAAATGAAATTGTCTATTAAAAATATCATTGAATTGCTTTTGTTTAGGTACGGTTTTAATCTGCGCGTTTTTGAAGCTTCGAATATTTTTTCGTCTTCGCTTCGTCGTTTTGGTTAATAATTAATTTTAAGTACCAGTTATAAAAAGAGCATTGAGTCCTGCTACAGGACAGTGCTCAGACTATTTTTCAATATATTTGAAACTGAATAAATCTTACAATTTTACAAAACAAATATTTAATGCATTTATTTTTCTTTACAGGTAAGTGTCCGGCGCTCGAAGCTCTGCAGCGACAGTGTGGCAAGTGGCACCTATCCCCTTATCCACGGCCACTTTAGCCACTCGGAGCATCCGGCGGCCATCCCTAACGACCGCGAAATGCGTTTTAAATTCAGCACCGCAACGCCTTTAATCGCTTACAAATAGTCGGCAATTTCATCCATAAAGCAAACGCGAAATGCGCATAAAAACAACACGGGTCGACCGAAATAAATATCGATTCATAACACAATACAATCTATAATCGAGTAAAAAGTAGGGGTGGCCACACATCGCGTATCGCCGACATCGCGGTATTGTCATTCCGTATCGCGTCCCGTGATCGTTGCGACGCGAACAGAAACCGCTAAAGGAACGCCATCTGTCACAAAATATGGCCGCGACGTCGTCCGTTTATTTGCTGATCCCCTGCTTTTAATACGGTTAGTGTTTTATTGGCAGTTTCGATATTATTTATGGATTGTTAAACATTCACATTATTGAACGACTGATCTGATCGCACATCACTAGAAAGAGTTCTGCGTTGCAGAATGGATTCAAGCGCATGTTTAGACTTCTCAGTTGTTTTGATAATCTATGAGTACTGCTGATAATGCGAGTCACTTACTTCAACTTTTAGAATCATTGAGAAATCTTGGAAAGTCCAACCCGACACTTCAACCGGTGGTGCCTTACCACCAGATGGCTTTTCTAACCTTCATAGTAATGCTTAATGCAGTAGTCGGACATAATATGCAATAAATTCAAGGACGTTTTTAAAGACCGAATTGGGAAGATGATTATTTTTTTTTACATAATATGAAAGTATTTTTTTTATAATTTTAGTTAAGATACCACTTTCATAAAATAATATATACCACCACCTCTGCGTGCGTGTCGGCGATCGTAAATACACAATACTTACATACACCTACATAATTATACTTATGCTTCAGTTTATACCAATATAATATTGAGATACTAACCATATTGGCGTTATTACTCTGTGTCAAGCATTGTTGGCTAATATCATAAAAAATTACTTTATTTTGTATCCTTCATTATATTATACCGAAATATTAATACCTACGAAAAAAAGTATTACACACATTTTTAACCGGCTTTATTTAGTTTACTTTGCTTGCGTGGGTCCAATCTTACAAGCTGAATTAGAACTACTTCCTCTTAACCCAAGACGCTGAAATTTTACTTCTTGCTTTAACTACAATGCACTTTAATAACCATGACCTGTTACCCAACTCAGGATTAGATCCAGACGAGGGAACTCCTTAACAGGAACAGCATTGCCACATTTTGTTCTTAGTGCAATAACACTTTAAAATCATGTTAAGTTATTAAACTATTAACTTTTTAATTACTGGCAATATTCGTGCATCTTCGTGTTGTACGATACTGCAACATCTTTATTGGTTCACGTGGAAACACGTCATTTTGTTAATAATATAAAAGAACATTAAATACCTACTCATACCTCGCTCTGTGCTAAACTAATACAATCATAGAACACATCGCGTAAAAACTATATTACTACAATAAACCCGCAATCTAAACCTCGTTCACTACCAATCTAAACGACTGTCGCACAACTATCGTTCACAAATCGCTTCAAACACTACTCCTATTGATATCTGTACGCTATTAATCGACCGGACTCGGACCTAATTGCCACTACGAAATATTGTTGACATTTCTACACTACATCTCTAATCGGAGTTTGTACGATTCTAAGCTCTATTCGCTAAGGAATTGGACTGAGAAATGAGTGAAGAATACGGCAGAGCGATTTGTAGGGCCTTAGGCGTTTGTCCCATTGCCAACGTGTGACAAGTGATGATATATTTTCCCATCCTTGAAAGTTAAATCCATTCGTTCTGGCAAAGAAAAAATACTTTACGAGTTCCGTTATAAATGCAAATTAGTTAGTTAGTGATTGTTACTACGATATTATTTGTAAGTAACTTTCGTAGGTTATTACTAATTGGTCAAATTTTATCAGTATAATCATTTACAGTTTGTATATGTATGTATGTATATATTAATGACTCATTCTTTTTCTTTCTTTAATGAATATGCAAAATAATAATAAGTTGTGGAATTATTTTACACTGACAATCTCTTAATAATTAATATATCACTGCTTTTCATGAATACTAGCACAGATCCAAATTTTGAAATAAACAATTCATAATAGAGCCAATTCGAAATCATTGCTTATTTCATGCTTAGTAAGAGACATCTTACAGTATGAATACAGTATAATATTCAGGAAAAGCAGTGATATATTATAATTCCTTACATTTACACTAAAATCATATACAGCTTTATAATTTATTTGTATGCAATGTAATGTTGAAGTAAGTAGAAATGTAGTATCATCAATGTTTTAATCACCGTCACCCTGATGCTTATGGTGTTGCTGGTCTCCAAAGCCAACAGCGGTCAACTTAACTCACTGGTACTTATGTTACCATTGGTTCCTTTGCTAACACACTTTGTTGACTGATCCCTGAATAGATCTGGTAATAACTAGCTATATAACAATGTGCTGTCAAATAGTAAATCTGATTCTATTAATATAATCTTTTTTGACTAGTTCCTAATCCGTTGTTATTCATACATGAAGTCAGCTTTGATTGTATATATAATTTCCTGTTATAATTATTTTTGTTGCGTTTAAATTTCTTACAATTGAAATGATCCCTAAACTATGATTTTGTAGAATAATTAATTATAGTATCATATCGTACTGTGTGCCCGGTTTGCTACACTATTAAAATAACTTTTAATAAAAAATGTAAGGATTGAAATAGAGTTGGTTTTCTTACCTGCGAATAAGTGAGTCTCAAAGCGTAGTAAGCAACTTGCGTGGTTCTCATTATGCCCGTACCAAATATGCTGAAAAACAAATAACACGCTCAAAAAACTTCGAAACTGTTCAAAATTAACACATAAATTCTTCTAAAATCACGAAATATTCTTCACTAATAAATGTAACATTAAATAACCTATGACTGTCACTCGCGAATTTTGACAAAATATTATTAAATTAACAATTGGAAGTCGACATTATACGTGACATAACGAATGTTTGTATATAATTTTGATATTTTACGTAATAAAAACTTTTTTTAAAAAATACGTACATACAACCGCCACCTTCTGCGATCAAAAGAAAAATTCTAGCCTTGGAAAACTCTAGTACTTTTTTCCGATCTTTGATTGGTCGATTTAATTGTCAAATCTGTAAATGTCAAATATGTTTCAAATAATAATAGGATTACATTTGCGGATAACTTCACTCATATTGCACAACTAACTGGAACCTGATTGGTTGAAACTTTAATGTCGCCTAATTTTGAAAGGTAGATAATGAGGTGATTGGATAATAATAATAATTTGCTAAATAAGATGGCGGCAAGTTAATATGGTGGCTTTTTGATATGGTTAAATGTCAAAAGTATAGAGTACTGTAATAGAGCCTTTACGCGCTTGTCAAGTACTGGCAAGTTATGTAGTATCTGTACGTAGTACTTAGTCTGTGAAACTATCACAAGCCACAGCGTGTAATTAGGATTCGGCTCGGCTCAGCTTGTGTAGGTTTGAGTGTTTAAAATCAATCCAAAACTATTTAACTCTACCTCTTCTACGTGTTAGACACGAATTATTTTAGACAGACAAGAAACTCGTTCAAATAGATATTCATATAATACTAGCCTTTCGGCTGCGGCTTCGCCCGCGTGGAATTCGGTGAGTAGCTGTCAAACAATGTATTACGCACCGGCGCCATCTACTTAAAATGAAACGTACTTATTTTCGTGAGGAATACTCACACACCACGTACTAGTTACGTTGTAATACATGCTATGTATCAGAGATGGCGCTGTATGCGAAAAAATATTTTCCCTGCTTTACTGCTTTTCTCTTGAAATTTTTCCTGAATTTTCTTTGCTATAAACGTCACGGAGCTCGGGACCTTTCCAACAAAATTCCAACCGTGGAAATCGGTTCATGCGTTCTGGATTTATAGCGTCAGGAAGAAAATCCCGACTAATTTTTATGTATATAAGATATGCTATATAGTTTATATCACGATGACAGTGATAAGACAGATAAATATTATGAATGGGGAATGTAAAATTAAAATATTTTATCATATGACATTGCATAGTTTGTATTATGTATTATTTTTCAAGTTATCAAGGATACGTAATACTGAAATACCATTAAACACTAAATGTATAAAATCTATTGTCTAC
>DWPA01001408.1:0-18746 GCA_018251375.1 Calpodes ethlius | reverse complement strand
TAGATACGGTTCGTTAAATTCGTCAATATTTGAATGAGCTGCGTTTTTATTGTCCTATAATATCGGCTCGCACTTTCCTGACAATCCAATAGTCTAATTGGTCAATGTTTATTTATTGGTCATAAGCATTAATGTAATGTATTACTTGTGTATACTCCATAGGTTAAACATAAACGGGTCCCGACCACTTTGCACGGAGGGCGCCGCGGGTGCGGCGGGTGTGGGGGGCGCGGCGTTGGACGAACGCGAGTACTACAACGACATGCCGGACAAGGCGCCGCCCTCCCCCGCGCCACACCGCCACCCGCCGCCGCCCCCGCTCGCCACCCTGCCCTCTATATCCTCGTATGTATTTATATTTTAGACACTTGTTTAACTATTTTTCAGTTTCCTTTTGACTACAGAACCCTCGTCATTTCATTTTACGCATTGAATAACCAAAACATAAAACAAAAACCATAGACTTCAAATTTCCACTGTTAAAAAGTAACTAACAATTATAATTCTAACAGAATCTTTAAAAAAAATGACATCTGATATACATATATGAATCTGAACTTTTATTTGTTTGTGTGTTCAGGTGTGAGGAGAGCGTTCGTCACTACGTGAACCAGACGCCGCCGCCGCGCACGCCCCCCACCGCCCTGTTGCAGAACCACCATACGGACATCTTCGACATGCGTGAGATATACATTACATTAACATTGTAGATAAAATATACAAGAATTCCAGTTAAATATAATTGAGGAGCGTTTTCACAAAGGCCTGCAACTTTTAAGTCGTATTGGGATGACTTACCATACTGTTTCAAACCCATGCCTACTATGGTGTCATAGGGGTGATACAAACCGGGTTGTTTAGTAATAAAAGTCCACAGAAGGAGTATATCAACAATATAATAATTATTTAATTCATATTATTACTAGTATTATTATCTCTCTATAACACTAAGCTGAGTAAAAACAATCATGCTCGAGCCAACGGCCTATTGATTTGTGTTCCAACTGAGGTTTGAGAGCTGCCAGTTCTTTCTTTCTTTCTTCTCTCTTCTTTCTTGGCCAACAATGCACCAATATTGCATTTAGGGTTGCTAACGACCATGGACAGCGATAGCTACATACCCTCGGCTCGTTTGCCGGCTACTCGTATAAAAAGTAATTCAATCATTAAATGAATTAAACATTTTGCCGTATCCTTTCAGAACCGTTCACAACAGCGCCAATAACGTCGTCGTCTGCAGCGTCGACGTCGTCCACGACGTCCGCGTCGTCGCCGGGGGCGGAAGCCGAGCCGCTGTCCGCGAAGGCGCAGGCGGCGCTGCTCGCACGTGAGCCCTGGTTCCACGGACCTATATCGAGGACTACCGCTGAAAAGGTAGCTTGATTGATTTTTATGAATGAAAGTCACATACTTTTACTATTTCGTATTAATCAGCAAACAAAAAAGGAAGTTTAAACATCACACCATCCGAAGTTGTAGAATGTCAAAATTATTGAACATCTAAATACTCTTAACATTATAGATATGACAATTTAATACTCGAAATAATCATCACCGCCGTCAAATAAGATACATAATAGATTTATTCTTTTGTTTAACCCCAAAATAATATATAAAACGTAGGTACATCCGAGTTAATAATAAGCGCTTACGCTTAATCAATGGCGTCAGTTCACTTCTTTATTGAAATTATCAAGACTTAGACGAGCTTAAAAAGATTAAATTCGAAAATACGAATGATAATAATGTCGTCTGACGTCAGCTGGTGGTGTCGGACGGCGAGTTCCTGGTGCGCGAGTCGGCGGCGTGCGCGGGGCAGTTCGTGCTGACGGGCGCGCGGCGCGGCGCGCACAAACATCTGCTGCTCGTCGACCCCAACGGAGTGGTGCGTATAGCGTGGGCGCTTGTGTGTGTGTTTATGTGCATGTGTGAGTTTGTGTGATCACAAATATCACCACAACCATAACTGTCCCGCTGCTGGGCTACCCGAGCTACTCCTCTCATAATGTGAGGGGTACAGGCCATAGTTCATCACGCTAGACAAGTGTAGGTTGGTAGACTTCACACACCTTCTAGAACATTATGGAGAACTCTCGGATGAGCAGGTTTCCTTACGGTATTATCCTTCACCGAAGGAAATGATAATTAACTTGGAATACGCACATAACTTTTTGAAAATTAGAGGCGTGAGCAAATTCGAACCTAAGCCCCCAAATTCAGGAAACCAACGTTCGAATCACTCAGCTATCACTGCTTAACTATGGTTAAGGTGAATTCTAATAAATTAAGCCCCTCACAGCTCAACAATTAAAAATGCATACATGTTTTTCAATTAAGTAGTTAAATCTTTACAATCGTTTGGATATACGGTATCTCATCCTTTCGAAAAAAACAATTATATTACATATTTTGTGTCACCAGGTTCGAACAAAAGATCGCGTGTTCGAGAGCGTCCCTCATCTAATCAAGTACCACTGCACCAACGAGTTGCCGATCGTGTCAGCGGATTCGGCACTACTACTGCGCAAGCCCGTGCTGCGATCGGGCTCCTGAGACCGCTACCCCGGTACCGCAACTAAATTCTAATGATAAAAACTGCCATTGATGTGGTATTTCGATACCTAGAAATCCATGAATTGACTCTTTTATCTGAACATTCGATCTAGCGCCATCTTGCGGTATTTTAGAGGAACTAAATTTTTGTCTTTGTCATCTTCCAACTCCAAAGAGGGATTCAATCGAAGTCTCTGGTATAAATTGATATAATCAGCGTAAATACGGCGCAAAACAAATAGGTCACAATAAAGTAATGATAACAATATATCGAGAATAAAGTAAATATTATATCACTTAATATAATTCTAATAGTGATCAGGGTATTGAGCAGTTGCTAAGCACGTCGTATATTGTTAATTATCCGTTTTCCGAAGCTACGTACTAATGAATCAATTAATTTTATAACAGCGATATAAAGGTTTACTTTTGGTTGTATCACCAGTCTGGCCTTTAGGCTAGTCTAAGTTGTACAACAAAATCTTATCTCTATATAAACCGATATCACATAAAAGATGTTTTTTAAGCCTATATTAGACATCCACAAACTGACAACTCGCTCACTTAATAATATTGGTACTGTATGTTTTTACTTATTTTTAATTAAAGCTATAATATATTTTATATTCCCCATCAAAAGCTTAATACTCCAGTTGGCAGTATAATTACACACAATGTTTGTAGTTCAGCTAATTGGCTGATTGCACAAACTTGAACTTTTTGTATGCTACACTATCACAATTGACAATTATTGGTGAAAGTGTTATAATATGGTTAATATTGATTACTGAGAAGTGTATTTTAAACATTCCTTATCAATATTTTTGCTTGTCTGTATGTCTTTGTAGGAATTTAATAGGATATCAATAGTAACATCAAGGTTTTTAGTGTGAAGCACGGTAAGAAACAAAAAAATATTACAGTACAGGATGAAGTCGTTAATGTCAGCTGATTACTAAAATCATGTCGTGAAGTAATAGTTATTTGCTACTCTATATAAATCTGTTTCTAGAGTTTATACTTGTTATAAAATAAATGTTTATAATACTGTAAGTCGTGAAATCCACTAGACAACCATTGACAAGCAAAGATATTATAATGAGAAATAAGAAAAATAAAGAGTAGGTATTTCGTTTATTTACAAATAACTTGAATGGACTGAAATTGTTTGATTGAGGAATTGATAACACTAGGAGTTAAAACAATGTGATAACAACATATTGAATGCAATATTGTACGTCATATTTTAAAATTGTTATGTCAATAAATATATTGAATGAGTTATAAACAATAGTAGGGTAATTAATCAATTGAAAAGTTTGTGAATTGAATAGTTGAGCAGCCATTATGAATTATTAGCGATATAAATAATTATAACTATATTTTCTCTAAATAGAAATGAATCGATAGAATTTTAGCTGATCGTTACTGAACATGTTACTATAATGTGTCAGCATAACTTACACTAGCTGGTTACAATAATTGAAATTAATTGCATTGCATATATTAATTTAACTGCATATTAATACTAATAAAGCACTTAACAGATTTAAGGATTGGAATAATAATTCTAAGCACAACATTATATCTTGATTAATATTTTATTATTATTCTATATTTAACATTATAATGCGATTTATACTACAAATTACTTTATACATATCCATACATCTATTTGAAACTCCTTTATAAAGTAATTTATTTATGATATTTTACTAAACATATATAATTTTGCAATTACTCAATTATGCGTATGGTATAATAGGATATAAAGATGAATGTAATATTTTATGTAGGTTCTGCTTTTTAAAAGAAATCTCCAGCGCACCCAGAAATGGAAAATTAATGTAAGGAAAATTAATTTCGCGTGCACAATGTTTGAAAGTAAATGCATATATCGTAAATATGGAGAAATGTATACATATAATGTATATTATAAGTTGTTATAATATTGTCACCAGAAAGCCAAAAATACTGAAGTGCCAAAAGGCCATTTTTCAGTAGACTGTTTCTTGTTTTTGATGTTGTCCTAACTGTCCTATATAACTGTAGTAGAAGCAAAGTTTTTTTTATGACAGTATCATGTATGTTCTGAAAACAATATCTTCTACATATTTGCTTTGAAATCTAATAATAACTTGCATTATGGCCAAAATGGCGCTTTAGTAATATTGGCTTTTCACTTACGATGTGTATGTACGAGTTAATATATTTATCTAATATGTATGTTGAGTAATATACAATATACCAATATATAATATTAATAATGTAATTATATTATAATTAGTCTTCTTTTAATGTCTTCCATTTGTTATTATCATAGTACTCTGTTCCACATTACAAACTATATGCTGTATCAAGTGTTGTGTCAAATAGACTATGTTAAATGAATATTTTTTCTAAGCAAAGCATCATATTGTTCTTACGCACAAAGATTCTCTTTACCTTTAATACACTTAATAATATAGTATCGTGTATATAAACATATACTACATACATATATGATTGAGTTATGTTTAATGTAGTTTAAAAATGGAAATTGACGTAATTGTCAACATAGTTAAAGAGGAATTGTGTGACAGGAGCCTTACTTATTCATCCCGCAACATTGTTACTTGTGCACGTATACACCTTTTTAAAATAAAGAAAATACGATGTACCTAGGTTCTAAAACTTGGAATAACCCAGCACCAAGAAAATAAAAGATTGTTTCTATTATTTCATTGTAGAGTTGTTTATATGCAAGTTAAAATTATTACTAGAGTTCAATAGCTATATTCAGTAGCTAACAAGAACGAAGCACTGTCAAACTTTAGACTACCCTCCAAATCAATCGCTTAAGTAATTACTTGAGTTTCTTAATCTGTTTAACTTGAATATAGACGTTAGGGTAAGACTTATGGTTTTAACCTGTATTTTGAAACTGCAAACTCCTTTTATTCTAGGCTCTCAAGTCCACAACCCTTGCTCATAGCACAGCCTCTGGTCGGACAAGACACTTGTGTTAGGTCACTTCGTCTACAGTACTGAGCATAATCCGACATCAATCCATAGTGAAAGTTGCTTTTACCCAATTGGCTACTAACTGCCTATTAAAAATCAATTATGAAATGTTCTTAAGCTATGTTGGTGGAAGTAGCACCCAACCCGTCAGTTTTCCACTTCCTTCTTCAACATTCCTGCTACTGGTGGGCATGTGACCACTTACCATGACCAGACTATACCTGTTCAACAATTAAAACATAATAATGTCGTAAAGCCATGTAGCTTTAAAATAGAAGAGGTTCGTCGATCAGCTGCTAAAACTTTGACTGATGCGCCCTGGAGCAGCGTGCTGGACTAGTATTATAGCATGTGGTGTTCGGTGGTCACGCGCTGCATTTGGCTCACAGTCAATCGCTCGAACGTGCATACAGCGATAACTCGCGTCACTTTCAATTAATATATTGTATTGATGCATGGCTCAAGAGTTCGTTGTAATTTAATAAAATATTTATAACATAGAAATATCTTTTGAATGTAAAATTGCTATTCATCCATCATTTCGATATCCACGACTGGATATAGATCTCGGATACAATTCCATGCCCTTATTTCCGAGAATACTACGATTATATTTCGAACCAAAGAAATTCGAACGTAAACTTATTATTGATGAAAAATATTTTTACAATAAAATTATATGGATCTCTATCGTAAGAATACAAATAATTTAAAAGTTCCATAAAATTGTATTCAAATGAAATATTTCCTTTAATCTCATGAAGTAGCATGACGCCAATTTTTATATAAATGTAAAAATCTAAATTTTTCCCGCAATAGACAAAATCCTCCGACTGGAAAAATAGTCCTCCGATAATATAACGGATTCAACTCAACACATGCGGGATGCTATCATTTTCAATGAGAATACGGTCCTGTCCGCCCTTGTCCTCGCGGACACGGGTTATTTATACAGGGTACTTTTAGTCCCTCGTGTGCAGTCGATACAGTTGTAAATATTCTATTATAACAGAGATAAAAGTATGTCAGAAATTGTCCCTCGTTTGCACCGGTCATAAAACGTAAATAAAAGCGATGTAGTTGAAACCCCGCTCCGGTTGTCGTGTCGGCCTGAAAACGACCGGATGGTTCGTTTTATTCCAGCCAACCCTGGCCGGAGGCTATCCGGCTGCATAGGCGTTGATTAAATTCTTGTTTACTACGAATTTTTTCAGACAACTGCAAAAAAAATACATTTTTTTTCTTGGAGTTTCTTCATAATTTTATGATGCTTTACGTAAAGTTATTATTTAATTTATTATAATATTTACCAAAAGGAAAACAATCGTTAATATAATACTTAAGTTACCACGAGACGGTTGATAATTATTCTGTGACGATACTATTTTTAATGTCAAATAGAAAAAATAATTTGGCAATCTAGAAATGATGTCTTTATTTTACTGTCCGTCACTTATTTACGTTTCGAGAAGAGTAGATAATTGAATCAAGTTAATGTAGTTTTCTCCAACGATGGCATATCCACAAGTACCTAACAATATCTATATAGAGTTAGTAAACAATTTCACTCCACGAACCTCAGTACCCACTCAATAAAATTAAAATTTATTGTTTAAATTTACTCCTGACAAGTTTTTATTGCTAGTAGTCAAATATTGTAAGATGTATTTGAGATATAAAGCGTTAATGAATACGCTATTATTAGTTTTTCTCAAATATCACTAGTTGCATTGTCACGTTTGCAATTAAAAAAAAAGTCTATATCAATCAGTGATAACGTGACATTCTACTGGCGAAGGTTTTTTTACAATCGAATGAGTAGTTTTGAAGTTTATCTCCAACAAACATACTCATAAATATTACCTCTTTATAATATTGATATAAATGTACGAATATTGATCAGTAGCTAACAATTTATAATAATTTTACATGCGAACGTGTTAAAATACATAACCGTACAATAATCTACTTAAATATTGTTATTTAATTATATTGAGGATAACAATTCAAATTTCGACGGAAATGCCTACATTTAGTTCTATACTCTAAAACCACTTGAATACACGTTAATTGGATAAAATATACGTAAAGAGGCATTCAGTATTAATACTATACAATAGATAAATTGTCCAATAAACACATTGGAATGTTAACAAAACAACGCTTTAATTATTTTTCATTACAATACAGTTAACGACCGTATTATAAATGAAAAAAGGGTCACATAAGACACTAACTGGCGATTTTTTAACAATTACCCATGCTATTGTTAAACGTTTCATTTGATAAAGTAAAAAATGTTCGCCATACTAAATATATGAGCTCTGACAAATTCAACCCGGCCTTTTTTCTGTCATACGTCTCGCCCGACGAGTCTTAGATGCCAAGATAAAAGCAATTAAGAGCCTTTTAAGCCCGAGTAATTGATGGTCATCGCGCTGTAACAGTCCCGGGTTCGGTGACTGGCTCGTGAAAAAATATATGGCTGAACACACACTAACCTTTATCCACGCCTTATCTTGTATGTGGTTAAAATGTGCGCTTAATGGACGATTTCGACTTGACGGATATACGACTTCGTAATTTTTAAATGCCGATTTTGATCGTCGATGTTTTTTTAATTCGTTGATTATTTTTAATAAAGATATTTGCGTGTGTGACTCACGTAATTATGTTTTTTCAGTAAAGTAGTTAAAGGAATTTTAATTACGTTTTATTTATTTTCGTTACAGTGTATATTGCTATGATAGACTCGGAGCTATTTCGAAACGATATACGAGTAATCAGTAAACTTTAAACGAAACAGTTAAAAGTCATAAAAATCTTAAGAGTCCGGACTAATTAGCAAGCTCTTATTTATAGTATCATAAACTTAAACGGATTCGTAAAATTAATTAACAATCTACAATGTAACACAAACTCTAGCAGGATCGTAAAAATCAAATCATAAATGTCAGCCACTATAAGTAATTTTCATTTCAATAAATAAAGGCGTGTCGCCAGAAGCGGTAACGAAACGACTCCTTAACTGCCTTGGAGCTATCTTTCCTATTTATTTTTTATTCAGTTCAAGCACGTGTCTGTCTAGATAATAATCAATTAAGGCTTTTAAGGCCCCATTTAATTAACTGTAAGGACTGTTACGCATGGTGTTCTAGGAACATGATAACTGTTAGCTGATCGACTTTTTATCACCCATAAATCTAGTTTGTATGCGTACAGAGTACGTAAATTGTTTAAAATAGAATTACAAGCTTGTTAGTGTAAAATATAGAGTACTTTTTATATCGCTAACATGTCGCCTCGGGGACTTGGGAGATAATTAAGGAAGCTTAAATAAATAAACATTAGACATTGTTGATTCAAAGCACTTGTCCATGACAGCTGTAATGCAATTAAAAATAAGATATTTCATCATTATCAAGACACATTTTTATAGAAGTAGCTGACGGGTACTAAATACCACGTAAGTACTATTTGTACATAGTAATGGTATCTGACATGGACTTGTTAATAACTGACAAAGGAGCAAAATAGACATATTGATATCTTGGTGATCTGACACCACCCTCGTGGTCATCACAAGCCGGGAACCCTCTTTGATTGACTTTGCAAACGAACAGTCAAAACGAAGTGAAGGCTACCATCCAGATTAAACTAGGTGATGGTAATCTTTACCATTATAGTTAATAGTATCAGGCGTTACTTTACAGAAATCCATTGTTATTAAGCTATTATTAGTTCACTATGTTATAATCCGCGATTAAAATGTATGACGGTATATACTTTAAAACATGCGTGGTCCATACCTCCCTCCTACAAAGGAAAGTATGCACTACAATAAATTAAAGTAAACTACACTACAATAAAAGTAGACTAATAATAGCTTCATTATCAGTATATTTCTATTTGTTTAAATTTCAAATACGACGGTTAGGTAAATAAATCCATTTCATCGAGAAAGAACTTTTGTTGCATCCTTCTTTGTTCCGTTTAACTTGTTTTATCATAAAGAACATACAGAACCACTAATACATTACTATTAAATAAATACCTACTGGGGAAAAAATTAAATCCTATTAGACAGCCGAGTAATAAATTATATAAATCGATAAGCATTAAATGACGCGAGTAATTACGGCCGATTTAAATCAAAAATAAACAGTAGCGGTATAATCGATGTAGCTAATACTCAACGAAATTACACATCGAAAGATATGGACGTAAGTCGATTTAAACTTGTCGCCGGGTAACGCAAAAGCATTCGTTACCCAGAGTAATTAAGAGATAAGACATACGATAACGTTATTCATGCCATGTTAAAAAGTCAAAGACGCGGGGAAAAATGTTAAAATGCTATGAGAACACGACAGCTTGAGAAATTCTCGACAGACAGCCGACTATATATTTATAGCCTTTTGTGCTACCAATATGACATGATTTAAACGGATTTGACATAAAAATCAGTGCACTTCACATTTTAAATTATCTTAAGTGTCATGTTGTTTATTTAACGTGGGTTCTGTGATTATGTCGCTGTATTTAATATTGTAGTATCGAGTAACAACATAAATATTATTTCACTAAATAATAACATATTAAAATTTCACTTCATTGTTACCGGTTAATGTTAAAAAAAATGGGAAGTTAGTAGACGGTTTGACCATTTTACACAAGATCCTATTTGTGATAGAAAAACCATATTATGTACTTTTTTTTTATTGAAGCTGCTACAACAATGGGTTACTTCAAATGTTTAGTATTAAATTACAATTCACCAGATTTATATTGTTATATTCGCTGCTATGGTAACCTTTACTAGAACAAAACGTGGTCTGTCTAAGCTAATAATGCAATAAAGAGCATAAAAATATCATTTATAACGGATATTTCACTATGCAATGGCTAAATAGATACATATTGGTGAAGGTGATTCACCAATATTCGCGTTCATCATAAGTCACACATACCATCCGTGTGAAACCGATTTCCAATCTTCCACACAACAAAACGCACATTTTGTCACCGCATACTCCACGGAACCCTACCTCGCCATCGCGTCCGTCAGCTAATCTCAGCAAATCTCGATATCTTAATCCGTGGTCAACAGTGATCGATGTAACTTCAAATATCTAATATCTTCACATGTAGTCCATTGATAGCTTATCTGTTTGCTCGAGTGCCGTGCCGTGGTGCGACCGAAACGTTTACGGAGCTAGTTATAACCGTGTAGTTACGTAGCATGTAAAAACTTCTTTTACGAGTAACTTTCTACTAGTACTCGCTAATAACCTAACTTGTATCGATTCTATGATCGGGGGAGTTAAGCAACAGCGGGCGTGGTAGTTGCATGGGTGACCGCTGATGGGAAACGTTTCTGTAGTTGAAGACACGTTAAGCCGTCGGTCCTGGTAGTTATCACTAGGTAGAAATCGTTAGGACATGTCGGAGGTCTTCGGATACATAAAAAAAATCCAACACCTTCTATCCACAGAAATCTTCTCCTTAGCATGTACATTATGGAGGGGTAGATCATTTATTGGACATATCAGTTGTATAACTATTTGTTATCATCATCACAACCCATAACTCAGAGCTGGTCTGGAGTCTCCGCTCATAATATGACGGGCCTTAGCCCCGTATTCTCAAACAGTGCTAACAGGTCTCACAGTAAGTTAGAAATATACGGATCTTTGGAGGAGTATTGTTCTTATTCCCATCTTTTTCACTCTGGTTTCTCGAACAACGCCAAAGACAGAGACAGAGTTACGAATAATCTTTTATCTTTTACTCTGTGAGAAGTCATAGCATTACTTGTGAATACGGATTAAACCTTACTTTAACTTCAAGGACATTTTATTACGTACAATTATACGTAATCACACATTTACGTGTAAGCACTTGATACAGTTAGAGATGACTATTACTTTTAACAGCAAGTAGCTACCAGAACAATGAATCTCGTACGCGCGGTCTCCTTCCGCGAGCGCACGAGTGTTTACCGATAACACATGTTATTGTAGTGCGAAACATGACACAATCTTATCTAGCTAGAGGTGCGCTCTGCTATCGCCTCGTATTTATAGCTCGCAATTATTTAGAATAAACCAACTCGGATAGTTCGTACTTAGGTATTGTTCTAGTTAGGGGTTTGGAAGTTTTAGGGTAGAGGTATTTGTAAATGGATTAAGTATTAAGTAAAACTTGCCCAGTTTGAGTTTGGGGAGTTTTACCGTTTCTACTTCTCAATTATTTTGTCAAAACATTATTAATTTTATTTGTAAATTACAGTATGTATATCACACATTTTTATTAAATGACAACTTATAAAATTTTAAGTAATCTAAGTTAAATAATCTATCTATCCATCCTTCAGCCTTTAAAGGTCCACTACTGGGCATATGCCACCCCCTAATTTACGCCACTCCAGCGGATGCTCGCTGTTTTCTTCAGGTCGTAAGTCAACCTGGTTGAGGACTGCACTGCTTTTCTGAGACGTGAACGTCATTCAAGGACCTTTCTTCCCCAATGGTTATCGGTCCTGCTAACCATAAGGCCATATAAAAGACAATATAAAAGAAACCAATTTTCAAGTCAACATTCGCAAATTAAATAGGTGCGGAACTTGTGTGTTTTCGTTAAAACAAGTGACTGGTGTTTATCTTAATGTTACGGGCACCAAAATCCGGTATCATCGGCCCTCGGCGCCTAATTACCCGATGCCTAATAACGAACCAACGAACTGTAATCATCATCGTTAAGGTTGTGTTACGTAGATGCGACTGGACTGCGATTTTTCGATTAGGTCCTATTTGATTTTATCAGCGGTTTCCTCGTGTTAAATATCTAGTTCAAATGTACTCTCATTTCCTTCTTTATGCAGTGCAGAGAAATACCCTTGATTTTGTTCAGTTGTGTTTTAAGGGGTATGTGTGGGAAGTTAATGGGTGTTTGTATTTATTTGACTTGATTTTAAGGTATTTTTCATAAAATAACAATAACAAAAATCTTTTATTGAACGAAATCTACTAGTTTTGTCTTTACATGAAATATGTATCTAATAATAATCCCGAAATATAAGTCCAATGTATCTATAAATTTAAGACACAATAGTAATATCCGTTCAAATATTATTATCATTACTTTTTTGTACATTCATGTTCTGCACGTAAATAAATTTAGAATCAAGCGGATTCACTGACGCAAAATAAGTCCGAGGACATTTTCCGAGCTACTCCTTAAATTCCGTCGATAAATCGCATCGCGAAACATCGCTATGTCGAGCCTTAAGTAATGCAAAAAATATCGCATGTTATTTGCTCAAAAAAGAAGTAAAAGTACAGTCGTGTTCAACATTCACACTTTATTTCGCAAACTGGATTTGAACGCAAGGTGTGCAGGACAATAAAATGAAGATTAAAATATTTTCTTGTAGGTATAAGGAGCGCATGAAATGATACATATAATATGCGACGGTACTTTAAACACGAAGAAAGCATTAACGTATGATAATGTTCATGTTGTTTTTTAAATTTTATTTTATCAGTAAATATGTCCAAATGACTTAACCATCACGGCCATCCTGTTCTAATACTGAGCTCTAATTTACTTTCGTCATTTAAAAATAAAATACCATAGTCCACGCTGGTTACACCTAATCGTAACTAACACTAACTCTTATATCTAACTTTAGTCAAGTTAAAGTAATTATTCGACTATAAGTGATTACTTAAGTAACTATTAATGAAGTAAGAACTGTCAATATTTAGAATACTGCGAGTGCATTACTTAAGTAATTACTTAAACTCAAGCAATAACTTTAACTAGTGTAAATGATTTAAACGTTACTAACTGACAGCGCACAGCGTAACCCTATAACAAACAAACAGCCAATATAGCCATCATCTCATATTTATAATATTAATGGGCTTAAGTGTAATGGCTATGAGTTGACTTTTGGCTGTCATCTTAGTATCCATAATCTTAGGATAAGTTTATAGGTTAAGTACGAATAACCAAGATTATAACTTTGTGACACTTCGGTAGTTGCTAGGCAACAGACTTGAAGATTATGTATAGATAAAATATAGAGAAACGCCGTCTAGAAAACTAGAATAACCTAATTACCATCATAAAGATCACTGTAAACTCAGACGTTTAAATAAAGTTACCACTGAATACCGCGTTAATTTTAAAGCTAAGTTTATTCGTAAAATAGTGTACTGTCAATATGGTATACCCGGACAATTATTTCATCATAAAATACCGACATACGAGATAAACTCCGGTTTAAATTCAACTACAATATTTATTGCCTTAATTCTCGTAAATATTTGCTGTTTGTTTGAGTTCTTGTTTGTTCATTAGCGTTCGCTCTGCCATGTTTTATTAATACACATCGCTTAAATATTATTTATTGAGATATTATATTTCGTATGAATTGCGTGTAGTTCCCGACGTACCATATAGAGATACGTGGTTATTGCAGTCCAATTATAATCTACTTCAAATGTATAAGTAATCATTCCAGTACTACTTGAAGTGATTTACATCACTTGTATCTGTTGTCAAGTTAAAGTAATTACTTGAGTTGAAGTAATTACTTAAGTGATTATTTTTATTCTAAAGTTAAAAATTTGAAAAAAGAATTGCCGATCTTTTGAACACTGCGAAATAGTTCCATAAGACATTACTTGAACTCAAGCAATTTCTTCAATTTGACTATACCTAGATATAAGTGAATATATCAGAAACATATTCTAAAGAACTATTAAGTTGCTAAAGTATACTTATAGAAAAATGTTATATTAAAATACTATCTGAAACAACGAAAGTCGTGTATATATGATTCCGAGTATTTCAATTTGTGCCTATCAGAAACGTACTAAAGTTGATTTTTTTTTATTATAAACAATAAATATTAAATAAATACATAAAATATATAATTTCAACGTTAAGTTTATTTACATTGCACTCATTTCAAATATGTTCAACTGGTGATCGTTATCTTACTACTGAGCGTAGCAAGTTCGATTCCCGATAGAGCACTTTATGTTACTTATAAACTTTTTTCTTGAGTAGTAGGTGTCACAGTTTCATTTGCCTATACCACCCGCAAAGCAAGAAATTCGTTTTTATATAAATATTTAACCGTGTTGTAAAACGTAGCTAAATAATGAATTACAATACGTCGCATTACAAACTACCTGCTCAGTCACTAGAATGAAAAGCGAATAATTGACTTTTCAATCTGGCAACATTAATATCTGGGTAGTGTTGCCCGTGGTGTAATAAATGGTGATACTAACAAGTCCACTTCTTGGAACGGACGGCCGATTGGTTTCTTTTCTTTTTTTTGGCAACCCCGGTTTTGGTCACGAACCTCGTTTCCAAAGATAAATAGTGGAAGTGACGTCATCGGGGAGGCATTCGGCGGATAGTAAGATTGGACGGTTTAATTGGGTGGGTTTCTTGAAAACTACGAAATAAATAAAACATACTTGTTCAAGACTTTTTTGTTTTATATATTTTGAAAGAATTATACCCTAAAAATAAATATCTACGTAGAACATTGATTAGATTAAGTTAAGCTGTAGGTCGTAAGACACACATGGGTCACCCGGAGACCACTCGGTACCGCCGTAACCATTGTATTCTGGTCTAACATTAACGGTACTAACACACTTACTAACTACAGTCCCTCTTCCAATCCTCGCGTTTAGAAGACCAACGAATCATCAATACCGCCGTTCAATATGCTGGATTTCCAAGAATATACTGGATAGGAAGATTTTAAAACTGGGTTTTTTTATTAGTTGGACACATTAGTTCTGACGAAACCGCAAACTGTCTTTCTTTCTGAAAGTGGACGGTAGCAGCACTAATAAACTTAAGAGAGGCAGAACTCGTGCTAAAATGGAAACGTTGATGTGATATTATAAAGATCGCAAATATGACTATTTAGAGATTATTATTAAAACTGGAAGTTTTTTGTAAAGTGCAAAGTTTAACTTAGGGAGCTTTATAAACATTTAGTGACCCAAAAGGGGTGATAATTGAGAATAGTTTGAGAACCTGTGCAATACGTCTATATGAAAAAATAAATTCCAACACCACAGATTCGCCTCACCCAATTTAACGCTATAAACCCAAACTAGCCAATGCAAATCAAGTATCAAAATTTTATGACACCATCTCCAAACAAGGCTCATAAAAACACTCACAAGAATACCTAATCCAACACGTTTATAGCAAAACGACCACACAGCTACCAAAAGATTTTATTATAGCCTGCATAAAGAACTACAGAATAGGTATTATCACTTAGTTTGTATGTTCACACGCAATTAGAGCCCTCGTCTCATTAGCACCAGTGTCGGAGCTCAGACAGGTATACCTGTCCCGTTCGCACCTGTGTGAATGGCGCTGGTGTCTCGCTCCGACGTTGATTGAGGATCGCGATTGCCTATAGCAATGTACAAATGACTGTCAAACGATGGGACTACTGAGTTTGCTCGGCTTGTTACTGTTGTACCTACTGCATCGTACACTAGCTGGTAACTAGTGGTAACGTTTTCTAATTCTATCATCGTGTGTGTGTGTGTGTGTAATGGATGATACGAGACAGTGATTGGCAGATTTGGTTTCGACGACTTTTGAAGTCAGCTGATTGATCTTTGTTGCAGAATCATACTAAAATAACTTGTAGACCTTGAAGTACCTAATGAGAAATAAATAGACGTTATTTAAATGTTAGTTGTATATGTAATTTTTATGTGCATGAAATAATTTACATACTAATTACTTTGAATTCATTATCGTCAATTACTTCAGTGTATTTTATAAATGTCAGCAAGTTACATCAATGCGATACCGACAAAGAAAGAAAGGAAAAGAATACTGGTACTTAACTCTTCAACCAGAGCATCCCTTGGCAGCTGACTCCAGCAGGATAATGGCAGCTAGGCATGGTCTACGGGACACATCTAAATATTAATCTATTATCTTTGAACGGTCAGAGAAAAATAATTGGAAGAATTACAGCGGTTTTTGGATAAAGAGTGAGTATCATGAGGTAATTGTGCCTGGCGCTTAATCTACTCTGCTGAATAATGGAAGAGGGTTCGAAGCCAGATCCAGTTGTAGAATGTATCTGGTCTCCATAGCAGGGTAATTGCGATGTTATGCAAGCATGGAAGTGCACCTGGCTGCTACTTTTATAAAATCAACCGTGAACATTGGTTACCGCGTCGAATAGGCAGTTAAAAGGGGAGATTTCTTCGTGGCCAGGTAAGCCTCTGGTGTTTTCCAAGTACGTGACTGTGACCAATACTTGTAAGTTGGTGCATTTGTTTTTCGTTTATTTATATTTAGAAAACATCACTATTGCAGGAACTAAAAACAAAATGTAAATCGAAAAACATATTTAGTAAAAATACATAAAATCGTGCTTCGAATGTAAGTCATATTAGAATGTGCTAATCACTTTTTAATTATTTTTTTATTAATTACTATATTATCTAAAGGACGCCATATTGAATTCAATATAGTCATACTATTGTATGACGTCACATAGTCTATAACCAGAGGTCAACGAAGACGCTTCTAACGATACCTCATTCTTAGAAACACGATTAGTAATTAAAAAGTTCTGCAGAATAAGATGAATGTATGAACATAGGAACTAAACACATGACCCATCTTTTAGCTTCAACGTAACTAAAAACTTACAATTTGTATCGATATCAGGTAAATTCCAATATCTAACGTGTTAACATTTGATTCATACCGATCAGGTCAACTGTCAGTAAGCCTTTTGACGTTACAAAGATTCCCTACCCCATAATAGAATAAGAAAATGGTATTAAAACATAGTTCTAATAATATTTCCCAGCCAAATAACATTTCCCACGCTAATTCCGAGTTTTTAACACCTTCGTCTAATGATGACGGATAGGGTACCCGCGCCAGAAGATGAGTGATTTGGCACGCAACGCATTCTTCTAAAATAATCATTTGGCATCAATTCGTGGTTGACATTTTTTTCCCGAAAGTTTTTCAAAGCAAACTGTTTTAATTGGAGCCGGTTTTAAGTTTATTTCGTTAATATTATTTATCCTATAAGAAAGTGTTAGAAATGTTTACAGAAGATTGTATTTATACATCTTATTAATACCCATTAGCGTACTACAATATATCAGTGAAAACAGCATCCGAGTCGGTTAATTCGATTCTCTGATCAGCGGAAACAAACGAAAAGTCAACGGCAATCGAAACACTCTATTATGTTAAGAATTAAACCTTAAAATCAATATCGTAACAATCGGACCAATTCATGATAAAAAGTAGTTACTCAGTGAAATCAGAAACACTGAAGGCATCAGCGAATTGCTGGTCAAGGAAGCAGAAGACTCGTTGACTTGACTTAAAACTGCAACATTTTATAGCTGATAAGTTTTATCATCCATTGTAGAATCGGTGACTTATGTTTTAACAACGAGTTTAAATGCTTTACCACTATCCAAAGACAACTAATTGAATCATACCCTCACCTGGATCAAAACTGTAACCCACTAAAATCATAGATTCATATTTGTAACGTTCCATTTGAATAACCTATCTATCCATAATCACTAGTTAAGTTAGAAGGTAAAATATCAATCACTAGAGTATTTGAGGATTATGCATAGATAGAACATTGAAAACGTCCGTTAAATCTATCTAACACGGTGGTCAGACAGACTCGCATACAAAACTTTTATAGACAGAACCTCAGAAATTAATGGCCGGGAATCTAACAGTTAGCTTAACAAGATTTTTAATACCAGTCCCACGTGGTACGGACCAGGCGCCATAAATACAATTCTCGTCGGCGCAGGCGCAGGTAGGTACGCCCGCCAAACGAGATCGCTCCTTTTTTAAAAAATGACACGCTCCCTAAACAGTTTCCGACTTTGTATTCTTAGAGGCAGCGTCTAAATTTGAATGCACGACGAACATGTCAATACCATAATTCACTTTGAGCTTTCTCGCTTCTGAAATAAAGCTCCTTTTACGGATCGTGCGTCCCAACTGTTAAAGATGCGAGTATTGAAATTTGAAGTTTAAATAGGAGCGTTAAAGATTATTTTGGCTCGGGACTCCTCGGAGTTTTTTCTGGTCATACCAGATTTTGGTGTTCTTTTGGTTAT
>DWPA01001407.1:0-18758 GCA_018251375.1 Calpodes ethlius | reverse complement strand
TCTCACGTAATTATTTTAAATTTACCACTATTTTATAAAGGTACTTTGTCATGAAAGTGAAGAAATAGCAAAAGAATCTCCTAAGCGCATCTTTTAAAATAATATCAATGTATTATAGAACATTTTTCTAACCTACGCGAGACTGGTTGTAGGAGAATTATTTCTAGACGATCTCATCACTTATGTATTCTAATCGTTTTAGTACTCTTTATCTACAAGATTTTAATATACACTTGAGAAGTAATATTATTTTAAATTTTGTTTTCAAAAATGTTTTATGCATTAAATTCAACATGTTTACAATTAAATTATTATTATTTATATTTTTACAGATTGAAACAAAACAATTCCTCTCAGAAGACGAAGATAAAAATAATTTCTTGAACCAAGAGTCTCACATTAATGACGAAATAAAAAATAAAACATCTGAAAATGGTGTAGAAAGAAATTCGACTGAAGTAACCACTGAGATGGCTGAAAAATCACCAGAAGAAACTGATGCATTAAATTTAGAATTCTTATTAGAACCAGTAAGTTTATTTACATTAGTATCGAAAGCGTACTATTTATAATTACTAAAGAAGATAAAAATATATAGTTTTCGACAAATTTCAATTTTGGGCTTTTGTGTAGAATTCATTAGAACATGACGCAACTTTTAAAGAGTTCATTAATATTCCACACAGATATAAACATTTAGTTCTATGACAACGAAAAATTTGGAAAAAATAACTTCAACATAAAATTTTCTGTACAAAAAATATTAATTCTGCTAAGTGTTTTCATGTTAACAATGCAATTATGATTATTTTTCAACCATTGCAGAATCTAACAAAACGGTTCCTCTCAGAAGACGAAGATAAAAATAATTTCTTGAGCCAAGAATCACAAGATGACGAAACAAAAAATAAAACATCAGAAAATGGTAAAGAAGGAAATTCGACTGAAGTAACCACTGAGATGTCTGAAATATCAACAGAAGCAACAAACATATTAAATTTAGAATATTTATTAGAACCGGTAAGTTTATTTACCGTGCTATCGAATGCGAACTGTTTATATTTACTAAAGTTGATAGAAATAAATGTATAGTTTTCAACAAATTTAATTATTTGATTTTTGTGTAAAATTCATTAGAATATGACGCATCTTTTAAAGAGTTCATTAATATTCCACACACATATAAACATGTAGTTCTATGCCAACGAAAAATTTGTAAAAAATAACATCAACATTAGTTTTCTGAAAAAAAAACCTGCTAAGTGTTTTCATGTTAACAATACAATTACGATTATTTGTCAACCTTTGCAGAATTTACCAAAACGATTCCTCTCAGAAGACGAAGATAAAAACAATTTCTTGAGCCAAGAATCACAAGATGACGAAACAACAAATAAAACATTGGAAAATGGTGTAGAAGGAAATTCGACTGAAGTAACCACGGAGATGACTGAGGCAACACCAAAAGAAACTAATGCATTAAATTTCGAATTCTTATTAGAACCAGTAAGTTTATTTACTTTAGTATCGAATGTTTATAATTATAATTACTAAAGAAGATAAAAATTTATAATTTTCAACTAATTTCATTTTTGGGTTTAGTATTGAATTCATTACAATATTACGCTACTTTTAAAAGGCATTTATTAATATTTCATGCATAAATAAACATGTACATCTATGACAATAGATACCTGGATAGACGAGTACATTTGATGAAAATAATTATATTATTTTCTATACAAAAAATATGAATTTTGCTATGTGGTTTCATGTTTACAATGCAAATATAATTATTTTTCAACCTTTGCAGAATCTAATAACACGATTCCTCTCAGAAGACGAAGATAAAAAAAATGTCTTGAGCCATGAATCACAAGATGACGAGACAAAAAATAAAACATCGGAAAATGGTGTAGAAGGAAATTCGACTGAAGTAACCACTGAAATGACTGAGGCATCACCAGAAAAAACTAATGCATTTAATTTAGAATTTTTATTAGGACCAGTGAGTTTTTTTCTTTAGTATCATTTGCCTGCCATTTGTATGTGTAAAAGGAGACAAAAATATCTAGTTTTCAACAAATTTTGTGTAAAATTCAAATATGACACAGTTTTCGATATATATTCAACGATGTTATACAATATAAACATGCAGTATCACACATTTTGTATTTACAAATAATTATTTTGTGCTCTGTTTTTAATATGTTTGCAATTATTACTATTATTTCTTCACTTTTTCAGAGTCTAACAAAACATTCCCTTTCAATAAATAAATATAAAAACAATTTATCTAGCCAAGAACCACTCATTGATAACAAAAAATCTAAAGACGATAACATCCAACCTGATATTCCAAAGCTTCTTGATAAAGTATATACAGCTGGAAAACACTTAAACGCCAATAATAATAAACTCGAAGACACTTCCGAAAAACAAAATAAATCAGAACCTGCACAAAACGAAGAACATAACCTTGACCGGAATGATGTGAGTTCAATCATATTTTTTTTAGACGAAATTAATAATGACAATAAAGTAATAAACATTAGAAGTTATGATACTCCTAGTAATATTATAAAACAAAATAATTGTAAGGTAAGCGATAATTATTAACTGAGTGTATTTTATATCAATAACAACACACATAAAATAAACAGTTAAGAAAGACTTTATCTTGCCTTATCTTTACAGGATACCCTACCTTTAAAATCGCCTGAACCTCATCTGGGTAATGAAATTATATCGAATGCATTAGACACTGAGGTTTACAAACAATTAACTGATCCTGATAGTAGTGAAAAGACTATTCAAAATGACAATAATAATGAACATGAACAAACACTTGAAGAAAAGATTGAAAAAATACGTAATAATATAATAAGTAAAGTGCCTGAATTTTTACAAAGTGGAAACAAATTGAATATCGATATGAACAAAATAGCTGGAGGTATGGGATCTCTAGCACATACATATGGGATAGATATTAGAGGTGATACTGCTTATATCTGGAATGTAAGTGAATTATTCTTTTGTGTTCCCTTAAACTCATTTTTCTTGCTTACTTTTCCTTCTTTCATACCTTATTTCCTTCATCTATAAGTAATGCCAATGTATACGTTTGAAATTTGTAAAATCAAAATTTTCGGTACACACTACACTTCTGCAATTGACATACTAGAACCTAGGATACATACGAGTATATTGTATTAAAATTCTCTATTTATTCGCAATTACAAAAAATATATATTTTATTTTATAATATACGGTGTTTAGTATCATTTATATTGATAAATACATACGATTATAGTAAAGTGCAGCAGGATTTCTAGACTGGAACAAATTTTATAGATTATATTTGACACTTCATAAAAATTCAATAATGTAATCTTGAAACGGAAGGCACACATTTTTTTGGGAATTACGCAGTCTTTAACTTCTTTCAGTTATGAACATACATATTACTGTAATAATTACAAAAGAAAGGCAATTATATGATTTATTAATAAAAAAATCAAAATATAATAAACAATATTAGTTTATAAGTACACATTTTTATTATTGCTATTAGTCTACTTTGCAATACATATACATTTGATATGCTGAAACTAACTGTGACGCGTTGTTTTCAGAAACTATCACCAAATAATCAGGAACATTACATTGATAATCAAAAAACTGGCGAAATCAAGGTACAAACATTTATTTGACAAAAACCTTTAATTAATGAAGGAAACATATCGGCTATATTTAATCATTACCTTTTTTATTTCAGGAACATTCAAAGAAAGGAAATGAAGACGAACATGGCGTTAAATGTCATACTTTAGATTCTCTATTAGAATCAGTAAATATTCTTTGTCTTTAAAATATTTTGCATAAATAAATAACTAATTATCATATATTTTATAACTGTTTTTTGCTTCCACAGCCTGAATTTTGGGAATGGTTTTCGAACTGGAGTTCGTCGTACACGGAGATTATAAATGAGGTAAAAAAAAATTCACTATGACATAACCAAAGTGTAAGGGAGGAGTATAGATCAATTTATGATAGACGGAAATGTTTCTCGAATATATTGGACTTACAGTTGCAAGATTTCGAAATCATTTAAGCATTCACATACCTGTAATTTTTTTTTTGGATCAGCTTAAACTGAGAGTATCTTTGATAACATATATTTGAATGAAGTTAACATCTTTATGAAACATTTTATCTTTAGAGCGCAAAATCTTTATTATATTTGTTGGATATAGCAAATATACTGTATCCATGAAAAATTAACTAATGCTAAAGAACTAAACTTACATGCATATTAAATAATAAATATTCAGAAAACAAAATAAAATGATCATTAGCTTTCCCCTAAGATAGAGATAGTAAATAAATTCAAACTATTATTTTTCAGACAATAAAACAGCTCATATCCGAGGAAATATACAAGCAATTTACGGAAAGAAATTTTCATCATTTCAATGAATGTCCTAAATGTGAAGATAAAAAGTCTGAGAAAGATATAGTTAAACCGGAATCTGTGAATGTGAATGCTCATAGCATTTACGGCAACTCCCTGGGCAGCGATCATGTTACTAATATATTTGTATTCAAAGACATCGATGATTTAAATAAAGTCGATGAGATTATCAATGCTGATAAAAATAATACTTTGGACGAATCAAACGATGTTCGTTCTAATACCCCAAATGAAGCGTTTAATGAAAATCCAGGTATTAACACACCCGATAGTATAAAAAGTATTACAGGATAAAAGTTTTATTAATACATTTTTGTTATAGTAAGGTCAAAAAATAATCATTTTCTTAAAATAATATTGCTATAACGTAACAAATTGTAATTGGGTGATATCTTTGAAAAATATTTTTGAATTTTTACAGAAATATTAACGTATATTTCTAATTTGAGGTTTTGAACACTAAATTTTTACTTAAACATTACAGGTGTCAATAACGATGTAATTTCAACATCGAATTCAAAACCTCATGTAATGAGAGACAGCCCTGATGAAATTTACAGTGATATAGATGATACATCTAAAACTATTCATGATATTGATAATAAAGATAAAAATATCGATATAAAAAGTTTGGACGTCCTATCTAAAGAAATTGATTCCCAGGTAAGCACAAACCACCCTAAGCTGATTTCAGATTCTCCGTGCAACGCATAACGTAATAAAAATATTTCCATTCATTTAAATATAAAAATGAAACACAATCATTCAACATCAAGTTAAATTAATGTTTCTGGACCACTATTTAGTTAACAAAATGCCGTAAATTATTGTGTCCTGAATGAAATAATTAAAATAAGTTCCCAAAGTTGTATAGGAGTTTACGTATACAATGATTGATATATGCGCGGGATTATAAACCATTCTATAGTAATAAAAAAAAGCTTCCAAATGCATGTCAGACCACGCGCAGATGTAAACTGGTCGGCTATTGTTAGGTTTTTGATCCCACCTATGTTAGTTTTGTATTTAAATCGATTTTGTATATTTAAGTACTATTTAAAGTATATTTAAAAAAGTATATTTAAGTACAATAGTATTACAGCGGGTATTCGCTGGATTCAGAAGGCTCAGGACCGGTCTGTGTGGCGCAAATTAGGGGAGGCCTATGTCCAGCAGTGGACTCTAAAAGGCTGATAGATAGAGATAGATAGAGATAGTACTATTTTGACTTTTTCCCCATTTATAAAACCAAAAATGAGAAAGGTCACAATTTAGCAGATGGAGGTAAGGCCACCGGATTCTAAATATATCTATTGGCAAAGATTTCGCAAATGTTCTTTCAATCGAATTATTTTGCAAAATTAGTAAAAGAACTATCGAACTAATTCCCTATGTGTCGTTGAAAAATGTAATAAACCCATGCCAGATATAATCGTTATAACCACTGAGATATAAAATAAAACAAAAATGCAACAGTTTATAAATCACACAATTATTTTTTACCCAAATCATTAATCAGTAGACATAACAAACTTCACTGAAACTCACCTGCACCACCCTGGAATGTGTATTTCCAATACGGACCTACTTTTCTAGTAGTTATTTACTATGCGGGTACCGTTAAGCGAAAAAATAAATAGATTTGCCCCCCTTCAAGCCCAAAGTTGAGTACGAATGTAACTTAACTTAGATAACGTTTTTTTCTATTTGATTATGACACGAATAAATTAATCTATAATACAAAGTTATTTACCTAAAACTGGCGACATTAGAAACAAGAAGAAACGACGTAATTGTTACTAATAACTTTCTTTCGCTTACCACAAAAACACATAATATATACACAGAAATAGTTGCCATACAAAAAAAAGTGGTAATTTTATAGATTTAATTTTGATACATAAAGTATTTTTACAGAAAATAAAGTATCTCATCAATGAAGAAGTAGACAAACAGCTTGCAGAAATTAAAGATAGTGTAAATGATAATACTAGTAAAAGCAAAGAAAAGTCTGATGAAGTTTCAATTAAACCGAAACCCGCTAAAAATGGCACAACTATGAATGTGAATGCTCACACCATATACGGCAATACCCTAAACAGCAGCCATGTTACAAATATATTTATATTCCGTTCCAACTCCGACACGATAGAAGACATCAAGAAAGTTAAAGATTTTGGAGAGGCAGTTACTAAGGATCGTGATGGTAATACACATGAAACAGATGCAGGTACTGTAAGATCAAACCCCAATGCTGCTTATATACCAACAAGTATTACAGCACATACATTAATATCCAATGGTATTAGTGCAAAATAATCATCAAACGAATGATATGTTTCAAAACAAATATATAAGATATTTAATTTTTCCTACATAATGCCAGGCAACTTCTGTAATCTATCTTCTTATTCAGGAAAACGTATGTCGAATAGAGAAAATAATATGCCTTACGAAGCTACATCAGAATTACTTCAATCTCCAATGGAAAATAAAAATGAACTCACCGTAGAGCAAACTAATAAAAGCCAAGAAATAAACGCTAATCAATTGATCGATGAAACGATTGCACCATTAGGGAATAATACAAGTCAACAAGCAAATGAATATCATAAAGGTTCAAAAGACGTTAGTCATAAAGAAGAAATATACTATACACCAGTAAAAAATGAATTGGGACTAAATAATGGTAATATTGCTTCAACCGAACAATCTGAAAATAATGCAAAGGATACAATGCAATTAATACCGATGGAAAATCGAATGGGGAGTGGGACTGACGTTACAACATTAACCACAACAGCAAGTGGAAATGCTCAAGTAACTACAGAAATTCAATCTATAAAGGAAAAAGTGCAAGAATTGGTACCGAATGAAAATATAGCAGAAATTGATAATAATAACAAGACTTCCACTGTAACACAAACTAATGCCACTGCAGATGAAGTCATAGTTACATTATCACAAAACGAAAATGTCACAGAAATTAACAACGACATTACAACTTTACGAACAATACCAACTAGTATTGCAGATATACCAAATGAAATCGAAATCAATAGTGGAACTATAAAAGACATGATGGTTGCAAAAACATCAGAAGAAAATGTAATAGAAATTGATAATGAGAACATGGCCTTTAATGCAACACTAACAAGTATAAATAACACTACATATGAAATTCAAGACTATACAGAAACTGCAGTACATCCCATAGGTATGTCAACACTAGAAGAAAATGTAGTTGATATTTATAACGGTAAAAGGACTTCCAGCATATTACCAATAAATGAAATTGAAATAACGACTGAAATTATACACAATAAAGAAACTCTAGTAGACAAAAATGAAACAGAAATTGATAATGATATCATAACTTTAATTCTTACCCCAACCACAGAAAATATGTTCACTACTAAAATGGATGGCAATATAGAAACTGTAGTAGATGCTTTAGTAACACCATCTACAGAAATATATGTAACAGATTATGAAAGCACAACTTTTAGAACTGATAAAGACATCATAGCCACGTCAATACCAGATGAAAATGTAACGGTTGTAAAAAACGACAGTGCTACTACAATTTTAAGTAATGGCATAGTAAGAGAACCCGAAGTACAACAAACACTTGACAGTGATTTAAATCGTACAAATAATTCGATACTAGTAGAAAAAAGGATAGAATTTTACGATGATGAAGATGATGATAAGAGAATAATTGCAATTGAAAACAAAGAAACAGTATCAGAACAACACACTACTTCAGGACCATTAGCAGATATAACAAAAACAACTAATTATGATACAACTTTAAGAGTAAATACAAATATTGACGGTGAAACAACCACCGAAATTGAAAACAATACAGAAATTGCAGTAGAAGACATAGTGACCTTAGCTCAAGCAGAAAATGTTACAGAAATTAATACTACAACAACAACAACTGCTACTACTGTAAATGTGATCACTACTGACATAGACAGCAATATAGAAACCTCAGTAGATACTTTAGTAACATCATCAACAGAACCATATGTGACAGATTATGAAAGCACAACTTTAAGGATAACACCAACAAGGGAAAGTGAAACAAGAACTAAAAACAACGATAGTAAAAAAACTATACAAGACGCACTGGTTATATCAGATCTAGTAGAAAATGTAACAGGAAGTACAACACCAACTTCTGAATCTGTAATAACCAATAAAATTGAATACAACAAAGAAACTGATGAAGACGTCATGGTCACATCAACACTAGACGAAAATTTAACGGACATAAAAGAGGATTTTATGACCACAACTTCAAGTAATATGGCGAAAAAAGCCGAAGTACAAAAATACCACAAAACTGATATAAATGATACAAATAATTCAATAATGGTAGAAAAAAGAATAGGATTTGAAAACATTAACGATGATGATAAAATAATAATTGCAATTGAAAACACGAAAAGTACAATATCAAAACAAATTACTGCTTCAGAATCAACAGCAGATATGACAGGAAATAATAATAATAGTACAACTTTAAGAGCAATTACAAGTACAAGTATTAATGGTGAGACAAAAACCGATATTGAAAACAATATAGAAACTGCAGTAAAGGACATAGAGTCGTTAGCACAGGAAGAAATTACAGAAATTAATAACGAAATTACAACTGTTCGATCGATACCAACTACAGATGCCAACATTCCAACTGAAATTGAAGACAGTATAACATACGCGATGGCTGCACCAGAAGAAAATGTGACAGAAATTAATAATGAAAGCATAGCTTTAAATGTAACGCTAACACGTGAAATTGATTCTACATATGGAATTGGAAACAATACAGAAACTGTAGTAGATGCCATGGATATGTCAGGTTTAGAAGAAAAAGTAATAGAAACCGATAATGGTATAACGATATCCACCGTAATGCCAATGAGTAAAACTAAAGTAACAACTGAACTGGAGTACAAAAAAGATACCTTAGAAGATGCCGCAACTACGTCCGTACCAGTTCAAAATGAAACAGAAATTCATAATGATATCACAATTTTAAGCGTTACACGAACTACTGAAATTGTGCCAACGACTGAAATTGATAGCAATAAAGAAACATTAGGTGATGACGTAGTAACGTTATCACCAGAAGCATATCTAACAGAATCTGATAGCATTAATTTACGCATAACACCAACAACTGGAAGTGAAATAATGTCTGAAATTAAAGACAACGTAGAAACTGTAAAAGACGATAAATTGGCACCAGAAGAAAATGTAACAGTAGAAACAATTTTAAAATTAATACCAACTATAGATACTGTGACAACCGTTAAAATTGAAGACAGTAAAGAAACTTCTTTAGACGGCATGGTTACATCAACACCAGCCGAAAATGTATCAGTCACGACCGGGGACAATGCGACCATCAATGACTTAGCGGAACGAATTGATGAAAAAAAATACGAAACTACATTAAATGATATAAATAAATCAATACTCATAGATAAAAGGTTAGGAATTGACGATGGTGAAGATAAAACAATAATTGCAATTGAAAACAAGAGAAAAGGAGTATCAAAACAACACATTTCGTCAGAACCAAAAGTAAATATAACGGAAACTAATAATGATACTACAACTATACGAGCAATAAGAACTAGTGTTGAGACCACAACCGAATTTGTAGACAGTAAAGAAAATAGTTTAATAGGAGCCGTGGTAGAAATTGGTAATGATATCGCCACTTTAAGTGTTACACCAACAACTGAAACTGTAACCATAACTCAAATTGAAGATAATAAAGAAACTGTACTAGAAGACAAAGAAACTTCATCACCAGAAGCATATGTAACAGAAATGTATTATGAGGACACAACTGTAAATGTAACAAAAACTATTGAAAGTGTAACAACAGCTGAAATGGAAAACAATAAAGAATTTGTAGTAGAGTCCATGGTTACTTCAGCACCAGGTGAAAATATAGTAGAAATAAATAGAGATAATGCCGTTACAGCTTTAAGCGATGATGTTGCGAGAAGATCAGAGGAACAAAAAAATCACGAAACTGCTCTAAATGATATAATTAAATCAATATTGGTAGAAAGAAAGATAGGATTTGACAATGACAAAGTTAACAAAATAAATATTGCAATGGAAAAGCAAAAAGCAATATCAAAAGAAATTACTACATCAAAACCAATATTAACTGTAACAAAACCTTATGATGATCGTACTACTTTACAAACAATAACAAATATTGATGTTGAGACAACAACCGAAATTGAGAACAATAAAGAAACTGTAACAGACGTAGTGGAAACGGGAGCACCAACAGAAAATGTAACAGAAAACGGAGCTTTAACCGTAGCACCAACTATTAAAACAATCGCTAAAATTAAAGACACTGAAGAAACAGTAGTAAATTATATAACATCAGCTCCAGATGAAAATGTAACAGTAACGAATGATGTCAACGCGACCACAACTTTAAGCAATGACGTTGCGAGTACAGCCAAGATAGAGAAAAATGATAAAATTGCTTTAAATGATATAATTAAATCAATAGTCCTAGATAAAAAGATAGAATTTAATAATTTCCAATAGAAGAACAATAATGGAATGGAGATCACGGGAATCAACGGTAGTATACTGTAGTACAATACTGTAGTAGTAGACGCCGTGTCTGACGTAGAGTACAAAAGGAAACGACATTAACAAGTAGTAATAGTGAGAGAAAAATCAAATAAAGAAGATACAGTGAGCGCGGTGGATAATGAAACAGAAAATGATAATAATAAGGTCATTTTAAAATATCTAACGAAGAGCGTTGCGACTGTGTCTGCAATGGAAAACAATGAAGTTTAAGCTAAAGAAACAAAGTGTTAAAAGATAATGATAGGTTTAAACAGAAATAAAATGTTTAATATACTTTATTGTTAAGATAATAATTTATATCAAGTTTTTAATATAAATAAATTAGTAATTAAAATATGGGTGCTTTTATTTTTTCCCTCCCTTCCCTTCTTGGCCAGTAACGCATCGATGGTAAGTATGGTACTACTGTTTGTTGACAATTTACAATAATTTATAAAAAAAGAAACAACAACGCTGCCTACTATATTCCATCAAAGATTTCTGTTAATGAAACTCAAAATGATTTAAGTATTTTTAAATACACTTATATACGTTATTTTTTTTAAGTTACAGTTTCCGATAGGTGCTCTGAAAGATGAAATAGTATTTTTTTAGCAATATTTTAAAGAAAGATACTACCTATAAGGAACTAGACGCGGGATTTAAATTTCTGTTTCAAGTGAATTATTTAATTGAATTCTTACAAAAACATCGTATTGTAATAGATGAATCGACAATTGAACGAGTTAGTTTAAATAAAACAATAAAATAAAAATGAACACATTTTATTATTAAATCTTAATTTAATAACAAATTTCGGATGTATGGCACATGGATCAAAAACTGTCTATTAACTACATATTAAAAAACTTCATTAAAAATTCAGTTGAATTACTTATAATTGTGTGATAGACATTTTATTTTCTTACTTAAAAATACACCATTTACTTAAAAATCTTTTTAAAATATATAAAATTTTAATCTTTAAATATTTCTAGAATATTATATATCTACTACGACTATAAAGGTGATTCATTCAATTAGAGGTACGTTTTTCAAAATTAAAAGTATATAAAACAGATCATCGCTGTCCGGTTATCGTTAATAAAAGCGAAATAAATTTTAACTTGCATTCGTTCCAAAGTAGGCTGTGACCGCTTTCTCAAGTTTTGAAAAATTTGGCTATTTGCGAGTGATGTTTAACTTACCGACTATATTAGCTAAATTATGTGATATTACACCGCTAAATATGTTCCTTTGAAGCTATGAAAAGCCACGAAGGACAGGACAGGTACGATTAGGTAATTAAAAGACAATATAAAACCACGATAAACCAACGTTTTGCAAAAACAAAACCATAAAAAAAAAGTTAATCGGACAGTTTTTTATTTCATTTTTTATCCTTGATAATAGTACCTCAAAATAAATCACCCTTATATCGAGTTATCGCGTTTTAAATAATATATATTATATTTGTGGACTGTCACTAGCGAAGTGGGCGATATATTACCACACGTGGGACAATCCTTCCATTCAACTGATATTTAATATTAACGATTCTGTTATTAGTAAACAATTTTAGTATTAAACAATTGCTATAAAACGACATTTAGCGTATTTTTTATTGAACCAATCGATATCAATGTCTAACCACACATATTTGAGACCTGAAACGTGTATGCACAGACCGATTGATTGCCTTCACGAGACACATACAGCATTCTTCAATTAAAGTAACGATAAATAAATGATTTGCGTACAATTAGTACTAATCAAAAGGTTGAACACTAAGTGTGTGGGTGCAACGGCTCCAATGTCCAATAACATCAACCGAAGACAAGGTCCGGTTGCTATCGCTGGACATAGGACAAACAATTTCATATCATAATGCCTAGTGCCAGTAATAAAGTACCTAAGTTTGCACAAATTTCCAAGAATCTACATTAAATTTCATACCTTTCTCCTCATTAACGCACACGATAGGCATGACTCGACAAATAATTAATGACCGATTTATTTTCAATATCGCCCAAACATATTTAATACCAATCTCATTAAACTACTTCCAACTTTCATTCTTCAATTCCCGCGCTAAACGCACGCCCTACAAGTCTAAAAAGTGCACAGATAAAATATTACATTTACAACTATGAAAGCGATAAAATAAATAATTTGCTTACATCTTAATAATGGCAGTTAGACCTTAAAATTATAACTAAATAGCTGCTCGAATTTAGTTACATAACCGACGAATAGATTTAAATAATATCCATTATTGCCATACGAGTTCTTGCTTTACCCAAAAAACTGCTAACACGAAAACGTTTTTGGGAGTAAAATTTCCAAAATTCAAATATTTTGAATACGCCTTAGTATATATTTTGAATATTTTGGTTGTATGAGCTGTAATTATTCTAGAAATAGTATAAAAATAATATCGTCATATTCTCGTAAATATTGTAAAAACATTAATTCAATGAACTAGATTTGGAATAGTTTTTTTTTAATAGGATTTAATAAACGGTGTATAAAAATACTTTTAGGCACTGTTCAAACGTGTTTTCGATATGCGAGCAATATTATATTTTCAAGATAGAAAACATTATCCCATACAACAAAACATCATAATTTGAATTAAAAAACAAATATATTCAACATTCATTAAATAACACAGAAATATACAGCATATAGATAGTACACTAAGAGTTAGGACTGAGTATTACAAGAGGTTCGATGCTAGGAACATACGTTCTTTACTAGATAGTCTCACTATAATATAATAAACGAGTTACCGGAAACGATATCCTCGGGGCAGGGCATTCGTAATTAGGAACAGAATTGAAAATCTTATAGAATAACAATCGAATATCACATTGAAACGGATCAGTTAGAATAATATCTCAGAACCGCCATAGTTGTACGTGATGTGTTACCACTTCAAAAAACTTTTAAAGGCTGCCGTGGTAAGTGTTGCCATATAAAAAAATCCCCATTTTATTTATAATTAACGGTTATGCACTACTTTCCAATGTTAATCCTTCACTTGTGTGCGTTTTAGTGATCGTAAATACACGATATTACCTCACACATACATATTTAAGTTTTACTTTAGGATTAATATCACGTTGTAGTAAGTAGAAAGTAGAAAATAACCGTCTAAACGTAAATCTATGGGGAAAATGAAAATAAAAAAAAATAAAAGACTGTGTGTGATGTTATGTAGATTGCTGTAAAATTGACTTATTTAATTCAATTTTACAACAAAGTTATTAATTCTGTTTCACTTTTACAGTAATTACAAATGTTTAACGCTCAATATACATAAAGGAACCTTTAAATTGTAAAAGTTTCTGTAACTCTTTGTTATAGATAAAAAATAGTTCAAATAACATTCTCATATAAATAATTGTATTTATAAATCGTAATAATTTTCAAGAGTATTTAAAAACACTGTATTAAAATTTAATTCATTAATAATTCATAGAATAATATATTTAAAATTACATTTCATAATAAATAATTTTTAATGTCTTATAAAATATTTAAGATCTGTATAAATCTTGTATATGTGTAAAATAAAATGTATAATTCGTTCGAGTTCCTTAATTGTACAAGTGTAAGACAGTTCAATAAATAATATTTAAAAAACAAAACAGTGTTACAAAAATATTATGGCAAGAATATATTGCTTTATCTACATATTAAACCGGTATTCAATATTTCTATTTGACTGGGTCATATTTTATTTGTATTGTGGTAGAAAGGCAGATAAATATTCTGTACAATATAATTCTTCTGAAACCCCAAAAGAATAGATATGAAAACCGCTATTACATTTCAATCAAAGTATGGATAAGATTTATGATTGAATTCCCTACGATTGTAAATACCAACATGGAAGCATTACGAAGTTGACTAATCACTTTGATTGATAAATCAATCAACAAATTTAATTGATCTATACAAATAATATTTATAAAAAATAAAATAATTTTCCATAAACAAGAAATAAATAAATTTTAAATAACTTTATAAACAACAATAGCCACTGGAACCGTGATAAAAATGTCATTTAAATTCAACCTTTTTTTTTATTAATTATAACTTTCATCTCTTCCATTGTTATAATAGCTTCCATGATTTTAAACACTCACAAGATATGATTTAATAATTTTGTTTTTTATTTAGATTCAAAAATGTTTTTATAAGTGTACTGTGGAATATTACCACACCTTTTACTTCAAAATATAATAGTTAGTATCATACACAATCATAAGGAGTATATTGCATTCTATTTTGATTACTGTTGGCGATTCATATTTTAAAATATTGTCATAATTTTGTACACTTCAGTTGCATATGCATTTAAAACTTCATGTAAGACAAAATGAAACATTATAGCAAAAGAATACATATATATACTTCAAGTACCCACATACGCAATTCTTTTTATAAATGGAATAGACGATATTCTAATTTTAAATTATTTAAAATCTATGACTAAGTATTATTAATCTGTGATCCTTAGTTCCGCTAGCTCCTTCTCTTCGTCTACTTCGTCTTCGTCGTCAGAGCCGTGGACTGAAGCTGCGGGAGTCGTTAATCCTATAAAAGAAGTGACATTCAAATTATATTTTGACCATAGTTTAGGCACTACGCTACAGATTAATCTGCAGACTATAACAAACATTATTACACTGTGTTCCTAGTGTTATTAGGGCTAATAGACAAATTGAGTAAAATTATGTAATTGTGTTTCATAGAAATCTTTTTTAGTCAAGCGTAAAATTTCTTAACGATTTTTTATTCCAATATTAACCTTTAACTGTCTAACATCTACAGCAAAAAAGTTACAAATAAGTACCATAGAGCAAGGATACAAAACGAACTACTATGAAAGTACAGACTAATCAACGTATACCATTAAGTCAAACCTGGTTCTTCTTATCACTATATCATTGCTCTATATTAAACACACATGGATATTTGTATATTCTAAATAATTTACTGTGATTCTCACACTGTTGATAAAAACACACACGACAAGTCAATAACGTGCGAAGTGACAATAGAACTACTGTACATAACTTCTTGATATCTTTTTCTTTATGTCCATAGAGCATTATTTGCATATACAGAATAATATTTAAGTCAATATGAAAAAAACCTGACGATAAGTGCTAGGCTGTCCACGAACTTAAATACCAGTAGTATTATAAACGCGTCTCTAAAGTAGGTATTTCTAATCCAAATTAGTTTATAATCTAATCATAAAATAACAAACGATCACATGTTTGTGTCATCTACCCTCATTGCAATAGAACATGACATTTGCAAATGTGAACAAACACGTGCAGGGTCGAGTAGTGATTCCTGAACAAACGGTATAAAAAGGGGAGATAGATGCCGACTCGGGGCATTTGATCGTCGACCGTTGCCCTGTACACACGTTATGTAATCACCGAGTAACTTTATTCTCAATTAGTCTCGAAGTATGCCTCGATTAATTTAGTTTACCAAAAGCTGTTTATTCAGTAAATAAATTGAAATAAATCAAGTGATCACGCTATATGTATGATATTTTTTTTTCCTGTCATATTTTTATAAATTACTATCTATTTCTAAAACTAAATCCGGAAATGTTTTATAATCACTGACGTTCTACAAAACGTTGCCCAAATCATCTCTTTCATACGATTGAAGAATTATGAATCCTCATGTTGCTATTTTAAACCGTGCTCAAAACTTTCGCAATTCTTTCACTGTGCTGTAAACTTGTATTTTTCCTCTTAAAACCACCAAACTACACCCCGAAAGCTTCAAACCCTCAACCGAGCTACAGCTCAAAGACCTGTCCAGCAACCCCCACCCAAAATTGAACAGGACCTAATTCTCTCCTGTCTCCTCCACACAATCGTTCAGCTTCGCGATCAGCTCGTCAATCTGTTCCGAGACAGCGTCGTTCAAGGGCTCCAGGAAATCACTCGGCGTTCTATAATTCTCCTGTTCAGACTCATTGAATTCGAGCGTTCTCTCGAAACTCACTTCCAATTCCCCCCCTTCATCATCGTCGGTAATTTCGAGAATTTCTAGAGACTTCTGCACGTTCAATGCTTTCTTCTTCTGTATGTCGGTGGTCTGAACTTCCTCGTCTTTGGTTTCCTTCTGTCGTTCGATCTCCTTGTGGTACGATGACGTCAGCCAGTTGGTCTCGTGGCGGCTGCGGCGCACTGCCGTTGGGGGCGATAGGATCTCTTTAAAGTTCGGAAAAGGGTTTGCTACACATTCTACTACTTATGTAACAATTACTCGATTACATAGATAGACCCACCTGTGATGAATTATTGGAAATAAAATGCTATAAAATTTACCGACTGTTCGCAACCCTAATAAGTAAGACAAATTCAAATTTTCTCCAATTCCATAAAATGTATATAAATTTGTGAAAATTTTGGACAAAATACAAATTGAACTGTGAACTTATCAGCAATAAAAATATTAATAAAACAACATGCATTTAACAACAAAAAAACAAAATTCTGAAACATAACGGCAAAACGCAAATTAAACATTCAACATAATTCATATTTAGTCAAAATACCGTTTTTTTAATAGATTTTTAAATACTATTCGAAAAAAATATTCTTTTTGTCAAATATACTTTACAAATACAATCGTTAAAGAAAACAAAAATATCATTAAATCGTTAGTATTAATGATGAAGTGTGTCGTTTGGTTTCAAAACGAGTCACATTCAAAATAATATATTTTAAGTATAAAGATTCCAATTACTCCCGGCAGTAAAAAAAAGTATGTAATTTATTGTCATAAAAAAAATATCTTTTGAATATAAAGATGTCAATTAGTCCCGTAAATAAAAGAATATAATTTATTGTCATAAAATATCCCAAAATCCCAATCCCTTTTAATTCTTGTAAAATTTTACCACGTAAATGTTTTTAAAGGGAACACAAATTATCTAAACAGAAAATAATCATTTTCTTAAAGATAGTTAGAACAATTAGATTTGACTTCCTTTGAAGCTAAATGACACAAGTAATATTTGAAAAAAAGAAAATATGGTTATATTTCTGTCGCAGCAACTCGCTAGTATCATACGGTACGGGTATACTCACTGGAGTGCGTGGGGCTGGGCGGCTCGGAGATAGGACGGGGGTAGTTGAACCGTTTGCCCAGCTCAATGTCCATGTGGTCCACGTAGTCTGGGTAAACTATCTTGAGGGCTTGAGCGCGGGCCTGGCGGTAATACTGTCGACAAAGTACGATATTAAAAATAAAATACAAAAAAATATATTATTTATATACATATGTATATTAAAAAAAACAAATTTATTGAATGAATCAGGTCCTGGTTACTATTTAGGATGAAAGAATTCGTTAAAATTAATCAAAAGAGCCCAAACTCGATGGGGTTGTGTCGTTTTATTCTGTAGTTCTTACGGCCACCTTCTAGCTCCATCTTCAGATCAGGTGGACAGTTAGAAATTATTATATTGTCATCGAATTAATATTTGTTCTTACGTTCTTTATATAATTGTAAACTATGCATTTGATCATGTGATGATCTTTACAAAAGTTCTTGTGCATGAGTCCCGGCTCAAATCCCGAACTGAACAGACATTTATATAAC
>DWPA01001406.1:0-18764 GCA_018251375.1 Calpodes ethlius | reverse complement strand
TGACCCACATTCTTTTAATGGGGGGGGGGGGGTTATGTTTTAAGTTAGAAGTAAAATCTTACGTGTGCATAAATAGTTACCTTTCTAAAGTCCATAGCATCCTGCTTATCCGTAACAATTTCTCTAAGGTTAACAATATTCTTATGGTTGAGCTGACGGAGAATCTTGATCTCTCGCACGGCGGTGATGGGGAAGCCCTCCTTTTCGTTCTCCAGTCGGACCTTCTTCAATGCCACCAGCTGACCAGTGTTCTTATCTCGCGCCTTGTACACCTGGCCGTAGGTACCTTCACCGATTTGGGTTATTACCTGCGAATTATTATGAGAATACCATATAACAAATATATATTTGTTTACTGTACTGTGGCTCAATGTTCACACATCAAATCCAACTGGCAGAATTGGAAGCTCATCATAGAGGAAACACTCCTCGGAAATGTTAGCCCCCCAATAACTACTCTCAATGTACCTAGTCAATACGCTATTTCAATAGCAAACTGGCTACTAATAAACAACTTACAATTCAATAACAGACTACCACATTCGCGTGCAAATTGATAATTCAATCGCATCATGGACATCGGACGAGTTAGAACTTTAAATCTATTGAACCAGTAATCGTGAGCTAGTAACGTCATTCGGCCACTCGTAGGGCGCTAGTCATATGATGAGCTTACCTGGAACCCGTCCACGCACTTCTCGCCCCAGTCCTTGGCGTGGTGGGTAGGCGTAGCCACGGCGACCACCTTCGAGCCTCGCCGCTTCAGTATTCGAGGCCTCTTCAATTTCGAACCGGTCTGTAACGTTGCGAAATACATAATACGTTAATAGGATTCAAAATGCACCTAAAGGAATTGAATTATATGGTAATAAAAATTTACTATTAATTTATAATAGTACAACCTTCGTATAAACGTGTACCATTATGTAAGTAATACTTTAATAAAAATTATATTATAACATTGACAGCACCTTGATATTAGCACGCACACATGATAGTTTCCGTGTATACATAATACATGCATAACATGTGTCAATCATGGTATATTTAGAGTTACAAATATTATGATAAAGTGTGTGTCTAATTGGGCACATACGTTCTCCCTGCCGGCCTTCCTCGCGGGGAACACGTGCGAGTACTGGTCCTTGCGCGTGGCGGGCGGCGGCGTCGACCCGTCCAGCTCGTCCGCGCTCAGCTCCTCCGACCCCGGTATTACTGTCGCACATCATTTGTTTACAATTAACGATTATGTTTAATATCTGTTATATAATATATGTATCCAAGCATTTTGTTGTATATGTGTATAATTATTTGGTTCTAACTATAACAATAGTTATAAACCCTGCCTCGAGCTCACTGAGCGGCGCACGAGCAGTACTGTGACAGCCGTCGGCGAGAGCGGACGTGCCGCCTGCATTATGTGTTGTTGACTCAGTGTTACTAGGTGAACACTACGCATTTCATTAAATATTCGAATAGATCAAACATTTCAATTTGATTTTAAAAGGGATAAAATAGATATAAAGGGGATATAAATTAAAGGGAACAACTTTGTCAATTGGTTAACAGATTTGTCGAAGGTTACATTTTCAAAATAACTTATAATCATCATCATTGTGATCATATTATAAAATGGTCAAAACATACATGGTTCTGTTAATTCTACGATTACACTTGAATTGGATTTTAATATAAAGAGTTAATACTCATCAGGGTGACCAACAGAGAAAACCAAAACACGACTGATATCGACGAGTTAACGAAGTTGCTTATACAATATACATAAAATACGCGGTAAGTATTTCCAAGGCTTGGTACCGGGTGGCATTGGCAGGTTCATGATGCCGGTCCGCTTGGGCTTCTTGACGGGGCTCGGGGACGGCGTGCTCAGCGGACTGTCGCCCGCCAACGTTTTAAGGTCCTCCACCTGCACACACAAACGGACACGCATATAGACACTCGCACAAAGTTAACTACGTACAGTCAAGTATTAAAATAAAATAAATTGCGCTCCAAATTTCAGTGTAACTTTATGCATTTCTTTGCAAACTGACATTGAAATGAAATGACGCTAATAAGCGCTTCTAGCGAGAGGTATCCTCGTCCAGGTAATAAAGCATAGGTTTCTTAAAGTAAAATGTGGGCGCTTACTAGTCAGTAAAATAAAGTGGATTGATACCTTGCAAATTACAATTACTCATAATATTTTTTGTATATCTATATCTCGGTAATCACAGACGTTATCGTATTTGTCACCTGTGTGTTGGGCGGCATGGGGAGCTTGGTGAGGCTCTTGTGCTTGGGCGGCGGTGGTTGCTGGCTGCTGAGGAACACGCTGTCGACCACGCTGCCACCCGCCCTCGGCGCCGCCGGCCGCACGGGCGTCGTCGCTGACGCACTCGACGGCGACGGCGTCGGCTGCTTCGTCTGCCACCATTTATAGTTAGTATAGTTTACTTTATATCATAATATCGTGATAATAATACTAATAGTTGTATAATTTCTAATTACTATATTGTCGAACATGTAGAAAGAGATTTTAGATTTGATGTAATAATGTTGCATTGCATTAAGATTATAACATTCGACTTTGTGCAACGGAAGTAACTTCCCTGTGTTTTTTAATTATTAGTCCCTGGATGCCGGGCTTTGCTCGGTGCTTTTTGTAGTACATCATGTTTTTTTGGAATTATATTTACTTATAAGAATGCTAATTACTTACAAATGAAATATTACCAATATATTTTGATCTTACCGACATAAATAAAAAAATAAATATTTCTTTTTTCATTAAAAGAAGAACCCGAAAAAAAGAGAAAAAATAAAAAAAACAGTCGGACGAGATTTGAACCCGGGTTTTCTGCGCTGTAAGGCTGACCAAATGAGCTATTTTAATTTCGAAATTTAACTTTATATTCTAATGATTTTGTAGGAGGTTTTTATTCAATGAAAGCATGGTTAAAACGACATTTTCTGTAAATAAAACCTAGCTAGATCGAATTATCGCCACCGAAACCCCCTTAATTTAAAATTTCAAGAAAATCGTTGGAGCCGTTTCTGGGATCGTTGATATATATATATATAACATACATACACATATATATATGATTATAAGCAAGGCTCTGCACGGAAACCCACGAGGGTTTAACTGTATGTATATTACTTTTAACATGTTTAATGTCCGCAATAACAAAATAATCGAAAATATTTTTTTTATTAATTAATTATTTTATTTTTAAAAATCCTAGAGCATTAAATAGTAATTTAAGTTAGCATTCTCTACTTCATAACAATGTACTATGGAATCTAAATGATGATATATACTTTATGATGTACTTGACACCACCCTCGTAGGAGGGAGGGTAAATAGGATGCAGTAGAATAATACAAATTTTATGCAAGTAGCTATATTATGCCAACTCACCTCACTGCCATTGCTGTCGGCGTCTCCGTTGGCTCTCACGTCGGGCTCCGACTGTTGGCTGGGGTGCTCGGCGGACGGATGCACGTGCGGCGCGCCGAGCGGGTCGGCGGACTGCTCGGGGGAGGCCAGCCCGTCTGGCACCTGCGGCGGCGCGGGCAGCGCGGGCGGCGCCGGCACCGGCATCGGGATGTCCACCACGTCCGGTGGTTGCTCCTTGTTCTCGCCGTTTTCTTTAGATGCCTGACATAATACACGGTTATCATTAAAACAAAACCCTCGTAACATATAATGTTATTGTAATAATACACTCGAACGTGTATAGTAGATGTTTATTTTTGAGCTCAGAGCTCGTAAAACGTCTAATCATCCTCGAGACATTTTTTTTTCAATCTAGATCTCCACCGAAAATATCGACAAAAGAGCTTGAATCGTCTTTATCAGATTTCTGAATGATGCTTTATCACGAATTAATCTTCTTTTATATTGAAAAACAATTGAAATTTTAGAATCTTGCATATTCAAATATTTTTAAATAGAGAACAAAAAAAGAGCAATAAATCATGTATGTATTTTATCATACTAAAAAAGATTTCAATTTTCGAACCGATCGCAAACTCTTTTTAAAGTGTATATGTGTACGTCGTGTACGCTAGCCGCAAGACACGGCCCTTATCGTGTCGTATCTGTCCATCACCCTAGTCCCTACCTGCGTTGAGCTATCTGCCGTAGCGTTGGAGAGCTCGTCGATCGTGAGCACCTCCTGGTTGGGGTTCGATGACAGGGAAGCAGCACCCTGAGACTCCTCCTCCTTTTGATTCAGGATCTCTTGCAACTTCTATGGTAAGAGAATGAAAACTGTAACTGGAACTGTTAAGGCTATTTTATATTACTTCATATCTCCCACGAAATAGCTGCTAAGGACATTTTGTTCTTGTTTTCGTCGCTAGTTATTGAAGAGATTTGGTTATAAACAGGATTTTTTTTTTACTTACTGCCATGAAATATTTTATACGCCAAGTCAATAAGAATATAACATGTATTACATGAAAAAAATTTCTTAAAATGAAATCTCATAATATTTCTTCAAACTTTCAATAATGACAATGATGAAATATTGACCAGTGGGAGAACACTCATTATAATTGAGTTGGACCTTATCTCTCTTGCGCTTGTCCTTGATGAGTTCAGCGAAGAGGCTGGTGTCGCTGATCTTCTCCTTCAGGTCGATCTTCCGCTGCAGCAGCGCAGTCGGCGGGCTGGGCGACTCGTGTTTACTCCTGTTCACATTACATAAACACAAACTTTACACACACTTAACACAGAGTTTACACTTTCTCCCCCATTTACTTGCATTCACTAACTCCCCTGCTAACCTAAACTATGTGAAATTAACTTGGCTAGCCCAATTACTTAAATAAAAAGAACAATAATTATTATCAATGTAAAATAATTTAACGTGATTATAATTCAGTTGACGAACAACGAATCAACATTGTTATTCAACAACAACCACCTTGTAGCCTAGTTGGTGGTAGCATCACTACGAGGTGAACTTGTTCAGGATTAGATTCCCGGCTGGGACAAACATTTATATGACAGACGTTTGTACACGGGGCTTGGGTGATAGTGAAGTTTTATTTGTATGATTCGTGGTTCTAACAACGATAATAGATGCCTATAGGGAACTCTAATAGTAGCCTAGGTGTAAGTGATATAATTATTAACAACGTGCAGGCTAACCTGTGCTTCTCTCTGGCAGGTTCGATCCTGGAGCGGTGCCGCGGCGGCGAGGACGAGCGCCGCTTGGTGCGCGACGCCGACCGACGCCGCTTCAGCGAACTGCGACTATGAGATCTGGATTATTAATAGCTCAACTACATTTTTGGGCCTAAAGGACATAGTTCATCCGCCAGCTAAATAAAAAAGTTTTCAATTCCTTTCCATCATTGGTTTGCCAAGCAACGCATTGTTTTTAAACAGTCTCTTTAATTGTGATGAAATATACATCCTAATGGATCTGCCCACATAAATGAGATGATTTTTATCTTTCTAATATCCACAGAAAAAAAATACCATAACGATACTCCATTAGGCCGTGTAGGAAAAACAAACATACAAAACACATTTTCGCATTTATAATATTAGTTTTGATTACTGTAAATGTATACATATACAATCGAAAAAATCTATTAATATATAATGCAGTCGCAATCAGATGATTAAAAATCTAAAGTACCTATTATGCGTCTTGGTCTCCCGGTGGCGCTCCCTCTCGCGGGTGCGCCGCCGCCGGGGACTGCGCCGCCTGTGACCGCGGCGGGGGCTGTAGTCGCGGTTTCTGGATGGCTCATGGATAGGAGAATCTGTCAAATACACATCATCATTCATATATGTATAATAAATACCCCTCAGCCTAGTCGGTACTGACCATGCCTGCGACGCAAATTATCTGTTCAAGTCAATGCATTAACTTAACTATAATATTTGTATATAAGTGTTCATGGCGAAAATATCTTATATATAAAACTCTCGTGTCACAATGTAAGTTACCATACTCCTCTGAAACTACTAGTATAATTCTTATGATTTTTTTTACATATTCAGTACGTCTGACAAACGGCTGCTATCTATTTTTCATACCCCTAAGCGATAAGGGCTGTCCACGCTTAACATTATTTTTTTTAATTTTTAGTCATATTTGGCTTTAAAAAATACATACAGCCCTAAATTTCCATCCTTCTATCACCAATCCCTACTTTTTAAGTAATTTTAGTAATGTAATAATGTTTCGTCCTGCTCGATAATTCAGGGTGGCCTATAACCAGAAATGGCTTAATTGGGCTTAAAGATTGATTTATAGATAGATAGAATTAATGTAATACATTTTATTACCATGTAGGAACGATAAACACACTTTAATGCAATCGAACACTTGAATAAATACTTTAACAAGAATTCCATCTTAACTATATACACCTAGGTGTACATATGTACCTATTTCTTCTATGCTATAAAATTATATGTATTGCACTATAATACATACCTACAGTCTTACAGATTTTCCAATAACATATTTTGACACGAATGTACGAAAATTACTAACATTACTTCTAATAGGTCACTGTTTGAGCGAAGTTGAGTTAGATACTATTTTTTATTTTTTTTTATTTTACTCACTCCATCTGTTTATATGTATGTAGTACATCTGAGCGGAATTTTGTAATCGATATTGATATCCAATAAAGATGAAATTTGGCATACTAACACAATACCAATGTGTTATAATAAATTGAAACCATGAACCTGATCTGATGATGGAGCTGAAAGGGACCATAGGACCTCAAGAATGAAACGACACAAACTCATTGAGTTTGGGCTCATTTGATTAATATTGAGTACTTTCATCTTATATAGTAACTATGGTCTGCTTCAGTAAATAAAAAATATATATTTTTTAATGTTTCTAATCTGTAATTATTTAATGTAAATGTATGACAGTACAACCAACATACACATCATGCTGATCTTTTATTGAAAGTAAGCAAGACCAAGTAAACTAAAGAGGATAGATGTCTAATGACATTCGTCATATTTAACTCTTACTGTTTTCTTTTACATATCACAACCAACAAACACCATTGAACGAATACCATTCAATCATTCACAATTTGTGTTGAGGTTTATCTGTAGTTTTTGTCATGGGACACGATGCTGTTGCAAGGAAAAATGATTTCTAACATACGCGTCATAAAGTCCAAATTCATTAAGCTTGAGCAGTCTTTGAACTACTCAACGTTTTTTTGTTATTTTAGACGCAAGGAACTTCATTCAAGTAACTTCAAACCAACCTCTCCTGCCGAAAGAAACGAACGAACGAAATGAATAAAAACCCGCTTCATGAGTGCCGGCCTTTATACTTTTCAATTTAATCTGCCCAGCTTACCTAGCAGAAACAACTATGGACTATATCGTTATTCAGTGAAAATCTAATACCGACAATGCAGGTCATTCCTTTCTTGGCTGACAATGATTGCCATTCAAAAGATTATATCTGGGTTCGATTCCCAACAAGGCACAAAAATTAATAATGCTTTTAAAGTCTGTTCTCAGTCTAATCGTATGTTTTCGTCTATGTTCGTAAGGCTCGCGAAGCAAGCAACACGCACTCACCCAACACCATGATCGGCGACTGTATCCTGTGCGAGTCGTGCCAGTAGTCGCGGCGCGCGCGCTCGTACTCCTGCTCGTTGTCCGAGTCGATGGTGACGGTCTCGTGGTAGGGCGGCGCGGCCGGCGTGTGCGGCGTCATCGACTTCCGCCTCCGACTGCTGCAGCTGAACAAAATCTTTACTATAGTTACAATATTTACATTAAAGCTTTACAATGTTGGTTTGGATCAATCGTAAAAGATCGAATGATTTAAAAACGTTCGCAGTATCCATGGTACTGACGAAGCTCTAGCATCAGCTGGGTTTCTGGTCTGGAGTGGAGGCCAGATCAGTTTTTTTTACTTTAATACTTAAACGCTTAATAAATAAAAACTTCTATGAACAACAGTAAGTACATATTGCAAGGAAAATATAAAATCCGGAGGGCATACCCCCCGCCTTTCGGTTCGTCCATACCATAAATCTCTGGTAAAGTTAGTAGCTAAAGTAATAATGACCACAACTATATCTGATGTAGGGTACGTTTTGGTAATTACTAAAATTTTAAATGACTTAAGATTACAGACTGATACAAAATTAGGATTGGCCTATGCAACTACGGGTGTCACACAGTTGGATGGGTGACCGTCACTTCTGACCTCCAAAACTTAATAGCAGTTATCGTAAAGTATGTATACACATATACATACGTACCTAACGTATGTAGGCAAATACATTTCAATTAAAAATAAAATTCAATAAATTAAAAAAAAAACTCCAAATCAGACCTACTTGCCGCTGCATAGCACGACATTGCATAGACGAAATAAAAAAAACAATACAATGGGTTATACATATTAAATTATTTAAATATATCAGAGGGCTATTTCAACTGAAATAATAAAATCATCTCAAACTTTTAACATTTCTGCCTAATATCCCTAAAGTAAGGACATTTCTAACCTATATATAAAATAATCTATATGAATCTTTTAAAAATAATGGATCGCCTAAATTATACGACGGAAAAATAAAAAATCGCTAAGTATAATTTTTGTGTAAAAAATCATAAATGATATCTTAATGTTACATTATATTGTCAATTTTTTTTTTATTCAAATATTTATAGCCATGTTTGTATCATAATGGCCAAGACACATAATTATAATTTCTAACCAAAGACCTAAATGTCAGATATCACAGATTGAAACCACTTTTTAACCCCTATTTAAACCGTATATTAAAGTAATATAAAAAATCCTTAGTGGGTACATAGTTATGTCATAAAGGATACATATTATCCAACTTTAAAATTTCTAGTTTCAGTGGTTTAAACTCTATGATGAAAAAACACTGAGTCACTCTGATTATAAGATCTAGCCAAATCATATTGTCATACATTAAAAAATATACTAATGTATAAATAATAAAAAAAAAAATAATATATATGTTAGTAATCTTATAATTTGCTATATATAGAAACTCCTCTTACAAATTATTATTTGTATAATCTATGGTGAACAATTAAATAAAAACCCCATTTATATGAAGTCATACAGACAGATAAACAAACAAAATATATAGTTATAAATTTAACACTATCATAACAATTACACCAATTATTTTTAATCTATAAAGTAGGTCTAACCATCCCGCTGATAAAACATTTTCCCCCTTAGATAACCTCAGAGACATCAATAACAGATCTAAGCAATGGACAAGACAAATAAATATAGGACAAAAATACTTAGACGTAAACAGATGAAATCACTTACCACATGTCAATACTGTTTGCATGAAAACAAAACGGCATTTAATTAATAAAACGGCAAAGCTCTGGTTATTAGAATCATTACATTAGGTTATAATTTCAATGATACACTTACTTCATTACAAACAAATTATTGTAATGTAAAACTCGTAATGTAACCTTATATTGTATTATATCTTTACTATATCATGGAATCAGTGACATCATTTATTCATAAGGATACTTTGGACCCTTTGAATAAACTACATGAAATTAAAAGTTTCTAAGCTCTGACAGTCAATTAATTAGGGTAAACTTGTTCCATAATATACAACTGAAATATTACACTTTGAATGATGTTAAAAAGAATCCAAAATGAAAGAGATGTATATGGCTACATTCAGTCAGAGAATTCTAAAATAATTCCATCAATAATTAGATTTAACTTGTTGGAATGCTGATATAAAACAATTTAAAATTGTTGCTATGGAAATTAATTTGTGTCACAGCTGTTTCACAATCAAATAAATTATACTATTACTTTATCACTAATGCCAAGGTCAAACAGTCCTAAAGGGTTATTGAACTCCAAACAAAATGGCCATTAAAAGCTTTACATAAAAACATTCAACACAGTATCTAGGTTTAGTATTGATCAAATGTATTCATTCAATTGATCAATAAGAGCTAGTCATGGATAGTTGATCAATCATTAATTTATTCACCCTTAGTTATATCACAGGGTGATCCCTAGCTTCAAATGCATTACAGATTAATACAAAATCATTTAATGTGTTTCTAGCATGTTACATGTAATTATGATACAATGTGCATTCAATATATTCTATGGTTGTAATATCATTGTGAACATTTAAATATTAAGTTGAATATAAATGGTAGACTCACCCCATTAGAGGAGACCGGATCAGTGGAGGCTCTCGGTGGATGATAGTCCTATGACGTGGTGGTGAGATATCATGCCGAAGTGGGGGCGTGGACGGTGAAACGGGAGAGCAAGACCCATTACGAATAGGAGAAGACACTTTCTCCCACTCACTCACAGGCACTTGAGCATATCTCTGTGGACTTGGCGGCCTCCCCGGAGTGCCTACGAGTAAATTATCATCAGGTGACACACTTTCTAAGCTCGCAGACCTCGAATGGTGTTTGGACTTCTTCTTTTTCTTCTTCTTGTCCTTCTTACGTTTCTCTTTCTTCTTTTTGTAGCGTGAGTGATCATCAAATTCTGGCACTGGTTCCACATATTCTAACGGGCGCCTCTTCCTTGATGCTGCCGAAGAAGAATCACGGGTGAGAGGATAATCTTCAATACTGCGACGACGCGAAGAAGTGGTAACAGATATCTTGTTGTCGAGGAAAGTCCTTATCGAGTGGGACTTCCTGGTTCTGTCCAGGTCATCTGCGATGTGTCTCCCGATGGAACTAGCCTCACTCTCGATCTCACCGGCCTCCGGGGCCGACAGATCCTCAGAGCTGACATCCGAATACTCCACCAAAGGCTTTGACGATTTAATTGTAGCATAAGACTGTTCATGAGTACCACCAGAGTGAGTCCTGTATTTCTTGTGGACGCGTTTCTTATGCTTCTCCTTATGATGCCTGCTGTGCTTCTTCTCGTGCCGCTCCATGGTCAGTAGGGCGGCGCTGCCCGCCCAGGTGCCACTCTTCACATTACACAAACTGAAAAAATATTTTATAAATAATTAAAATGGATCAAATAAGAACCCTCTTCAAACTTGACTCATTGAATGAGCACTTCGTGCTTAATTTCAGGGTCTAAAACTTTTTGATGATATACTAATATCGGGACACTTGCAAATTTTGTGAATAATGGCAGCGCATAAAATACCGGAATAGCACTTCACAGCTACTGATAAGCTAATACTACGCAAATAGAAACAAAAACGACTTACCTTAACAATAAACGGGCGTGCGTCTGACGAAGGCTCCAAGATTTTTATTTTTGCGAAATACGTAAGTGGGTTAGATATGGACTTTTCTTTTAAAAGATTTTAAGTTTTTCAGTGGCTTTTAGCCATTAATATATAGTATTTCTAGTTCTTTAATGTTTTAGCAGTCTTATTTTGCTAATCATGATCATAAGTAGCGCATAATTCATGAAATAACATCGGATTCTTTTGATACAAATTTATAGACGACAAATTCTAGTCAGCCATTTGCTTTTTCATTTCATCATCTTTATTTTATATAGGGCTGTGTAGCCTATCGATAACGAAAAATCCGCAATACGCTATAAACATCGTAAAGTTGGCTACATTGTCAAAATCCATCGACATCATAAACAACATTTAAAAACGAATAGCAAGCACAGTCTTATCGATATATTTATATATACTGTGCAACAAATATAATTACTGTGAATCTAATCATTGAAAAATAAACTTTTTATGTCAACTCGGTAATGTCTTTAAGTCTTTGTCTAAAGAGGGGATCTTTTATATAATTTAGTTAAATCTGCTACTTTTGTGGATATTAACTCATCATACTCAAAATGATGTAAGTATTTTAGGTTATTTTTTTTAATATTCGTGATAATTAAGTTTTTATAATATATTTTATTTATGTAAATTTATAAAAATTGTAGAAAACTACAATTTGAACTAATCAAATCATGGAGTATAGTATGAAATATAAAAAGCCGAAAAACAAGTTTACTTAATGATAAATCATAGTACCTTATGAACATGATCCAATTAGAAAAACTTATTTTCAAAAAGTACAATAACTTATTCTATCTGCCTATAGTCAGAATAAATTAATATTGTTATTAATATTATTACAATCAAATTTAAAATAAAATAAAAATAACTTACATATTTTCTTTTAGGTGTTATCGGGTAAAAGAGCGGGAAACCGCCGAGCAAGTAATTCCAAAATCTGTATTCCGACTCTCGTAATGCAACCGCGGTGACATGGCCCCGGTTTTTAATGACTTCATATTATATCGATGTATTGACGTTACTGAAAGTACTATAAATAGATTTATTTATGGACATTTATTTTATTTGATTTTTAATACTTATATTTAAACAATAAGGTTTTACATTGACTTCTGTAATATCGATACCTACCAAAGTTACTTTTCAACTACACTTCACAGTATAGCCAACATGTTGTTGGCGGAAATTTTAAAGTCATTTAGTGTCACACACAAAAAAAATATTTATTTAAAATATTTTTCACTAATCTATTCACTTGATAAAGTTAGTAGTTAAATGAAAGAACAAACCACACCATGTTTAAATAAAATTAAGTAAAATGATTGAAATAAAACTATTATAAATAATGTTTAGACAAACTGACACAAATAGTTATGTCCACAGACTAGAGAGAGATCTATGTATATTATGTCACTCGGAGCTATTCATCCCGGAAACTCATTTTCAACAATAATAAACAAAATTTATTGAGGAAAAAAATAAACATAAAAAGTATTTATATGCAAAATATAATTATTTTTGCTCGATGAAAACGATAATTATAAGCCAACTTGATCTTGTGCAAATATATCAGCGTCCATAGAAAAAATAAAAAAGTAAGAATGGCATGGCCAGGCCATTTTTTATCTGTGACTTGCGTGCGATTTGCTTTGCGTCCTTCGTAGTAAAGGCATTTATTTTGCTAATGCATTTAATAAATTAATCGAAGGTCTATACAGTTAATTAATTACTCACAAATGTGTGGTGTGTTATGTAATGTTTTTAAAAGATATCGTTTAGTTGACAGCCGTTACCAAATCAGTCATAATGACCCTTGAGTTCACGGCTTCAATTGGTCGCGTAGAGCGACTGTGAAGTCGCCCAATATTATAGAGAAATAAAAAAAAGTATCCTGAGAGTTGATGAGTATCCTAAAAATTGTATTGAATGTAATTTAGTGATTATTCCCGAGTGTTTGTAGGGCGTTATTACGATTACATGTGTGTTACGAGTCGACGATCTCGTTTGCGGCGTGCTGACACTGTGACTTTGTGGTTCGGAAATATGTAAATAAACATGAACGATATAGGGATCAAAATAGTGGATAGTCCGAAAGACCGGTTGGCTAGCGCGTCGCCGGGGGCGGACGGCGGCTGTGAAAATGAAGTCGACCCATTGTCGATCGACGATGTCGACAGCTCGCTGAAGGACCCGTTGAACGTGGAGGTGAAAACGGAGGTAGATGACACTGTAAATGTGAGGAGCTGTGATGAAAATGCCAAAGAAGAAAATGTGAGTGAGACCCCGGATAAGGAACTCCAGGAAGGACCAGGAGAACAGTTGCTGAATGAGGAAGGTAACCTCAACATTGACTTACAATAACTTCATAATGTAGTTGTTAGATTCTAATCACAATTTCAATTTGATTTTTGGTTTATGTACAGAAGAAATAAACATTTCACCTGTATTAACAGAATATTACTACTTTTAACATAGTCTTGTGAGTCTATGTATATAATCTGTGCTATTTAATTTAAATGTAGAATTTTTACAGATTAAATATTAAACATAAAAAATATTGCACAAAATCCTTATCCATCTCATGTTTTAACTTGAGAGTTTGTTGAGATTTGAATTTCAAAACGAATTGGAATGTTGTTATGCAGAGAATAAAACTATACTCCCATATTTATCTATCAAGTAAAAAGTAGTTGCTTTGATGAAATATGTTCTCAATAGAATAATTAAATCTAACCTTGCCAGCTTTGCCTTCAGGCTTAATAAATAAGTCCTTGTCATGTTTTAGTTTGGAGTTAAATATATATATATTTTTTAATATAAATTGTTATTTTACTACTGTCCATCCCCTTTCTTTTTGTGTTTTATCTCATTAAACTGTACTTATTTGGTGATGTTTAATGTATTTTGTTATTAAACAATAATTTAATTAAACTAATAATATTTCGGAAAATTATTAATGTTACATTTTCTTGCATAAAAATGGGGTGGTTAATTAATTATAATCTGAATGTGCATTTTTAAATATATATTTATCATAATTCCTTCACAAAAAGAGTTGACTCAGACTTCTACAAGTTGGAATAGTCGGGTAGTAATGGGCCCTGGTGCATTCCATGTAGAAAAAGAAAGCAATATTAAATAAATATATTTTTATTAAGTTACTCTTTGAATAAAATCTCACTTTGAAAGCTATTCAGCAATAAATAGCATAATATACATGCATTATTATCTACAATTTAAATATAATGACTGACAAAGTTTTAAGACATTAATGCACCTTTCTGTAAGTAATCCAGGTGGCGCCCATTATATACCCATGTAGTAGTTAGGGGTGAAGTGATAATGAAATAATAAAATAAAAAACGAATAAAAACACACAAAAACACTCGCTGAATATTTAACTGAATTCATAGTCCACTTTCAGATCTGCTGAAGGATGATGAGAATTCAACTAGTAAGTTAATTGAAGCAAATATAGAGACCTTGGATCTCCCTGATACTGAGTCGAAATCCTCCCAGGAGGACGGGGTTGCGAGAGTCCAAGTCCCTGAAAAAATTCCGTCTCCAACACAGTCGAATAAGAGTTCTCCAGTACGGGAAGAGAAGCAAAAAGAGAGCAGTCCTATAAAAGAAGTTCCTGCTGTACCAATTATTGATGTAGCACCATGTAGCAGTCGGGACTTGAGGCATGATGTGGTAATGAATGATGTGCCCTCCACGGAGACTAAGATAGAGAGACCTGATTTGAAACCAATTGTGCATCCTTTGAATGGTGATGTCCCTAAGGTAACTTAATAATATAATACCCAGATATTCGTAACACAGACCTGTGCACTACGGTTTTACATGGATAGACATAGGAGATTTTGTAAACCAATACTCATATAAGTCTACATAAATTTGAACAGAGTACTTTTCAATTCTGTTCACATTAGTTCAGTGAATAAAGCATATTGGACACTGGAAAACAAATGCTGTAACTCTCTAAGTATCAAGTTAAGAGTTACAACCTTTACCCTTTGTCAAGTACATAATTATCAATTGATTGAACTTTGCATGCAGAGCCTCGCAAAGTTTTATCACCAGCTTTGTAATAGCTAAGGCCTCATGTAGTATCATTTTTAACAAGCTGTGCTCTCAAATATTTATTGAATATTTGTATAGGTAAATTGTGATTCAGATCTATAGTGATAAGCATGTATCTAAATAAACTCGATTAATTTATAGTCAAAACATACAGTAAGCCCCATGAAAGATTGCTGCACTTATGTTAATGTTATTTTATGGTGAGAATTTATGGCCGTCTTGAACGACAATGATGCGTATCACTATTCCAGTTAAACATTATGAAATTGTTTCTTATGAATATTTTATTGCAAGAAATCATTTGAGAAGCCACTCTTGTTCTATTGTGCAGTGCAAGTATTGTATCAATGTCAGTAGTTGACACAAAAATATAAATGGAATAAACAAGTCTAGAAGTTTCTAATGCTGTCTAACTGTCTAATCTTTCATGGCATACAAAACATAGTGCGTAATTATGTAGTTCTACTTGTCTACACGCGAGAAAGATGTATGCCTCATTAAATTTTAAATAATTGCACCGAATAGACTTCTAACCAATACTTTTCCTAAATTACGACGTACGACTATATTTTTTGATGCAGTATGAACTAGGTTCCAAATTCTGTGTTCGTTTTCAGTTACAGACTTCTTGCTCAGACTGATGCAATGAGTGCTAATTTTATGAGAACAATATAGGTACAAGAATGTAATTTTTAAGCATGTGTCTTGTAAATATAACACAGAGATGAGGCAATTATACACATACTCGTAAATTAATCGTGCAATTTAAGCGAAATATGAATTATTTAAGCGAATTATTTCTTAAGACATATTGTGGTCACATGACCATTAAGTATTTGGCCATATCAGATATTTCTAAAGTATACCTATATATATATTTAAATTACTATATATATTTAAATTGTATGTTTTAACCCAGGAGGAACAAACAGGGAAGAGACGTGCGAGCGAAGACGTCGACACTGACTCCCCGCTGAAGAGACTCTGTCAAGAGGTGGAAAGGACGTTCCCACAGCATGACATCATGATAAATGACTACATACACACGGCTACCAAAAATAACGTCGAAGAAATACAGAGGCATACCGAACAGCTGCTGTCTGAAATACAAACTTTACGTGAATTGGCACAGAAGAAGGAACATGAGTGGAACAACATTCTCCACCTCAAGAAAGTCAAGGAAGAAATCCTGCTTAGGCTCCTAAGGCGAAAGCAGGTACTGTCGTTTGAGAAATCGGCAGAAGTCAATGTTAACGGAACGGAGAAGATAGATCCGTTTGACTACTTGAACCAAGCCAAGAATCTGGCTATCGATAAGAGTGATGAGATATCTGGGTTAGCGATAAAGCAGCCGGGGTCCACGATGATCAACCCAATGATACAGCCTCCCGTCATGCCAGTCACGGGTCCTTACAACCATATGACGGGACTGCCGCCGCCGTACGATAAGGCTGCACACATGCAGCCGTTGCCCAAGCCCATGTTCCCGCAGCCGATGCTAATGCCGGGCCCCTTGCCAGGGTTTCCGCGAGATATGAACGGTATACCGACGAGTTACGGCATGCCCATGGGGCGTCAAGGTCCCACGAAGGACGTGAAGTCGATAATAGCCGACTACAGGCAGAGGAATCCCGAGGTGACCCCGCGCCGCGGCAGACGGATGAAGTCCATACTGAATCCCAACATGATGAATATTCCGAGGCCCATAGCTCCAAAAATGGACGGTATGAACAACCTCAATAACCTCAATATGCTGTTCAACAATTTGGATATGGTGAGTACTGGTTTTTGATGACTTTGTACCCTTGTTGTGTAGCAGTAGCCCTGTTTGGGAAGCTCTTGCTCCTCAGACCTCTTGGTCAGGGGTCTGGGGTACTCACGTAGCAGGCATTTATGTGACATTAATGTTTCTCCTGGGGTTGTGAGTTTTAACATGTCATATTGGCGTTGTCCACACGAAGATTTCTGAGTTGGTATGACCAATATTCGACAGGTGGCGCCACTCTCATTACCTTATTTTAGTTTTTGGCGTAGCAACGCGCGCAGGTTTCAGCTAGTTTTATATAAAACCGGTTTAAGTCCTCTTGTTATACGGTAATTGTATCTTACGACACTCTTTCGATAATAACTATAATAATCGTATTTTTGACACGTTACTAAAAGCACTTACTCGTATTGATATTAATTTTCTTACGTTGCATAACCGAACTAAAAATCTTTATCGATAATTATATCGGATAGATATGGATTAGATGAACATGTTCGCTTGAGACTCTCGGAAGATAATGTCTGGAGTAACGCGAGAATTGATGCCCTGACTTTTAAGTAGTTCCGCAAGATAAGCCCGATTTGCGAAAAGCACTTTTCACCTGCTCTTCCCGCTTTTCCGATTATTCAGTGCCTTGATCCTTTAATATTCAGATTTAAGCCCCTAACGAAACTTAAAGAAGGAAAAAACAAAAGTGACCGAGCCGATAATCTAATAATTCCCCCAGCCTCCAGCCATCTCCCTTTAATTTTCCGGATTTTTCGCTAAGCCACTGCTTTTATCTAAGACTTTCAATTTGCGTCGAGACATATAATTTCTCCGTTTCGGCACGGGTAAACTTGAGACGCTTATTTTTGACTGAAACAATTTAATCTCTCGAGATAAGTACTATTTTGGGTTTCATCTCTGAAAAGATTACATCTGTTGTGTGGAGTCAGTGCATTTAATTCCATGGATGAACGCATTTTTATCTGCATGTTAGGTTCGTTATGTTGGTTATGTAAACAAAAATCTGAGTAAACGCAAATTGAAGTCACGGAGTGTATACCATTATTGTTTTTCTTATACCTGTGTAACTATAACTATTCATCTGTAGATACTCTAAGTATAGTTGATAGTAATAACTAGGATATTAAGGGAATGCAATAGTTGCAATGAGAAATGAGCAATAGCGGTATTTAAAATTTAATGATGATAAATTACTTTTCCTTCCGTTTCCTTAGATGTCAGACTCAATTGTAATTCAAGACTGTTTTTCTCTTTTCCCGTTTTTATTTCCTTTCTCCTCTTAGTTCCATCGTTCGTCCGAGAAATTTTTTCAACTAGTAATTACATTGCTGGAATTTGACGTGTAGAATTTATGAAAATTTCACGAAAATTAGTATTGATATTCAAAATTGGACGACGCAATTTAGTTTAATACTTTTTGTTGGATTCGCAGCATGTATTACCCAGCTCAAAGTAGTTCAGGTAGATTATTTTAAGCTTTATAATTAACATAAAAATTTACATTAACAAGTCACTGACTGGCGTCGTCGTTCCTTATGCGTACTGCGAAGGAATGGAATAGCTTGCCTGCGTCGGTGTTCCCTCCTGAGTATAATGT
>DWPA01001405.1:0-18766 GCA_018251375.1 Calpodes ethlius | reverse complement strand
GTTTAATAGGAAATTCTATTTTTACTGAACGATTTCATTACCGTGCGAACTTCCAGGAATCGAGAAAGTTTTCAATAGATTTTTTGTTCCGTATAGTTTAATAAATCCGACCAATACTAAATAATAACCGCTGGCCAAGTGCGGATTGGTAGACTTCACACAGCCTTGAGAACATTGAGAAGAACCCTCAGGTGTGCAGATTTCCTCAGGATGTTTTCCTATTGAAGTTATATACATACAAAATAAAACCAGCCAATTGTGTGTCGAGCCACGAGTATTGTAAAGTTGCATACTGGTAAGTTGAGAGACCATTACTTAACTTACGTAATCGAGATAGTTTTCCTTTTAAATTCATATACTTATACTATATCCCTGAATATTTTTACAAGACCAAGTTTGACCAAAGGGGAACAACTTAGTCATCTAATGATAAAAACTCTTATAAAATCTCTTATAATAACACAGTTTCTGTATTGATTCTGACTCCATTAAGTACAAATTTTGAAGAATGTCTCGCAAAAAATTCTTCAAGGAAACACCGTAGGATGTTCTCCATTATTTCGCAAGCGAGACAACAAAGGAATATCCCTACTGATCTGTTAAGTCTGGACGGTCAATTAAGCTCGAGTTAACTCCACGAGTTAACATCAGACTGCAACGTTTTTGTCAAAATAACCTGCGAATATATAAATAAGTTATAACTCACCAATTTGGTCTGAGGCAAAATAAGCAGTTTGTTTGTGATATTATCTTCGTAATGTCCCTTATTGTTTTGTAACGTTTAAATTTATTGGTCTTAATCACGCGAGTGCGTTATGTCTGGGCTGGCAAAAAAAAATGGATATATACTTGTAAGTTGTTGTCCTTCGAAGTGTTTTTAAAAATATATCGTTTTGTTCTTTTTTAAAAATCCATCAATATTATTTTCTTGCCTACCGCCACGCTACCTCTCACATGTCTGGTGGATTTTCAGCTTTAAATTAAACTTGGGTGTGATTGGTCGATCGCTCATTTTATTATTATTTATCGTACCGTTACTTGTCTCCCTGTTATTGAGTTATTGAGTTACAGTCATTTAATTGAGACATTAATATTCTTGGAAAGATAATACACAGTAATATGTCCGACATTAACTATGAGCATTGTATTAAATTATTCAACTGATGTTGTTTTCAGTAGGATGCGTTTCGAGGTCAGTGACTCCACATTCAATACTTAGTAGCGATACATCGGCGACCGAAAGAAGTAGTTCTTTTGTCTTTGAAGTTAATTAAACCCAGGTGATTTTGTAATGAAAATAGATGAAAATCGATTGCCAGTGTTATGGATAGCATAGACAATATATATTAGACGTCATTAACACCCATGACCCAAGAACAAACATTTATCTGCCAAATAAATGTCTGAACCGGCCGGAAATTGAACACGGAACTTGACTACTGCTGTCTACGGGGACTAGTTTACTTAAATAGGTACAGATGTCTCGTCAATTTCTTCGTCAGCCGTTCATGTAAAATAAATATAACTTAAGTCGATCGAAGTATTATTTAAGATATTCAAGAAATATCCGTACATGCTAAAGTACTTTCAATGCATGAGTTGCGATATTATTATTCATAATAATATTATACTTACAGGGTGGTGTCACCCTCGTAGCTATACGACAACTAATTCTACCCTACAAACCCTAGTGCAAACAATAAATAATAATAATGCTTAAAAAGGGCGTATCCCCAATAGTCTGGTAAGTGAATTACGCGATAAAATCAATACTGTACGGGAATCTGATAGTTTTATTTGTTTACATCGCCTTTGTTTGCTTGGATATTGGTTATTGTGGTGTCACAAATGTGTGTGTGACCCGTGTGTAGTGTCACCCAGTCATTATCATAATGCATTACGATAAAAAAAGCTCACCCGTTATATTGCTCGTTAACACAACTTCACGTTGCCGGAGAATGATATAGAAATTGTACTCAAGTTAACTAGTGTAGTGTTCTTTAAAATTTTGGACTGAAAAATTTCGGTTTTCACGTAGGTACGAGTGCCTTCCTCCCCACACCATCAAAATGACGCGTGGCGACGTCGCAGACGGCTGGGTTTCAGTCACAAAACAAAATATGTAGATATTTTGCCAGCTCGAGATGTAAAACTGTCTGCCAAAAACATTATGAGATTTTTGGATCATCGTGTAAGTGTAAATTTTGTAATAAATTATCGTATGTATCGTAAAACCTCTTACTGTCGGTAGAGTTCATTATACTAATGATTTTATCTACTTTATTTTGATGCGTTATCTGTACTATCAATACAAATATTGTAAATGCGAAAGTTTGTATTTTTTACGTTGCAACGATTACGATACAGCCTTTTGATATGATTTTTGGTATTGAGACAGTTGAGAAAATGACTAGTGCCACAGGATACTTTTCACCACGAAGAAATATTTAATATCTGCGTGAAGATCAATTAAGATGTATATTTTATTTACCGACTTGCAGTCACAACACCCACCCATCTATATACCGTTGTTTATGACAGTTTCCAAGCATCCCCAGAACATGTTCAGTCTCAAAAATATACATAAAACGAGGACAGTGCGTATCAAATTTGCCGAGTAACTAATTAGTCATTAGTTCTTAGAAAAGTGCTAGATTTGTAACAAACGTGTACCATTGCGCAAGTAACGTTGCATGTGTATCTTACGCTGTTGTATTGGCGAATGCGAACACAGCAATAACAAATAACTCTTTGTTACCAGCTCACGTCTGCGATGGTCACGTGGTCACGTGCAGAACACTTTACCTATACGAGTCATATTGGAACATTAATAATAACACGAGACCCGCTCTGCGTTCAACATTCGACCGTAGTTTGTATTGATGTAGGATTACTTCACAATGACACTATATATTTTATTGTCTTTTTAACATATATTAATTAATAGATATTTTATTTAATATCTTCTACATACGCGCGAGTGTTAAATGGACAGATTTTCTAATTATTAATCTTTAATTTGGATTAAATAAAAAATAAATGATAATGAAATTAATATATGGTTCTTTCGTATCTATTGTTATCAACTATTGTGAGTTACAAGAAAATAAAACACAGGATTTTTTGTAACAATTGCCACGGATAAAAACTGAATCGTTTTAAATCACAATCCGGATAAATAACGATTCAACGTTGTATTATTAAATAAGGCCAGGTACGTTAAAATTTATTTGTTTAATTTTATTGTATACTCTTTTATGTTCTCATAAATAATATTCAAACATATAAGACTATCGTATTAAATACTCATAAAACGTTCCATAATGAAGGAAGCGAGAGTAATATATTTACTAATATGAATATGGTCATTAAACTGTGGCCTTCTTGCTCATAATGAAATGAACCGCGTTCGTATAGCCAATAAAACCTCATAGAAATAATTTAAACAACGTACCCTGTGTAAATCAAAGTCGTATCGAATGAATCGGGTATTGTTGTATCGAATGCTATTATAAAATTGCGACTGTGTGCTCGCAGCTTTATGACTGGTTTCATGACATGACGGGATGAGGATTTTTTATCTTTTATTGGATAGTTATAAATCATGATTAAAATCATTTAGGTATTGTCTAAGTAGTGGTCACGTTGTGTCCAAAAGCGGATGGATGGATGGTTGGATGGATTCACTTTAGTATTAAAACGGGATAAACCTCGAAATTACTTTGGATGTATTAGGATAATATTTGCTTTCATAATCTGTACAAAAATTCTAAAAATTTATACATTTTACTAGCTGAACCCTGCGCGCGTTGCTACGCCGATATGAAATTAACTAGAATGACATTGGCGCCACTTATCGAAAATTGGTCGTACCAACTTAGAAACCTCCCTGGACTCATACACAACAACCTTGCTAAAGATCATCACAAGATTAAATCTAATATCTAATAGTAGACTACAATGTTTTTTTACTCTACGTAGGTTACAATAGTTTACATACCAGATCGCCATGGGTTCTGAGTTCCATTCCAAATTATAATTTATGTTCTTGGCCTGAGAGTCTATTCTTGTCCTTGTGTGTTGTTCATGGCGTGCATGACACAGGGAATTACATCTTAGTGTAGGGATTTATTGAAAAATAATAATGAAAATGTAACAATTATTGGTGATCAATAATAACAGAGCTTTATTGAATACTAATAATGTGGGATACAAGAAAAAATATCAGAATATTAAAAGCAAATAAGAAAGTAATACGTACAGTACAAACATAATTAAATCACACAACTATTATTATTGGTAACAGCCGGTTGTATTTCCGTCGGTGCTCTCGTATGAAATTTAAATCAACTTGTTAATTAAAAGCAAATAAAACAGTTTCACATGCGATTTTAATTACCCACATTGGATGCTTTTGTTTCTGAGTGGTTCACGGAACTTTAGCAGGTATTAATGCGAGACTGAACAAGTTTCTCATCCATTGACATTTTTCAAGGGTTTTTAATTCAGCTCGCCTCCCGGTTGGATGGAATTTATGTATGTTTGTTGAAATGTAAGGGAACGTCGTTAAGAAAACTTTTAGCGGTTGGTCTTTACGATGTAAGATACTAACCGTTTAATTTTATTGTAGTGGAGTTTCCTGAGTTGATGTACGCTATGTATGTCTGTATGTATCACGGAGAATAAAATCAAGTATTGGGCTAATCATATTTTTTTTTTAACTCTCGACGTAATAAAGATGATCTTTAGTTAAAAGTATAACATCTCTATAATAGTGAATCTGTTTATCTATATGTATATTTGTGTCCTCGTTGCTCCAAAAAGAATAAGACGATTTTGATTGTTTTTTGTTTCAAGTAACAGTTTATAATTTGAAGGCTGCATGTTACTAAATTTAGTATCTTGTGACTTCAGTGCTATTAAATAAAATAGTAACCAACTCTTCATCAACTTACATTTCGATTTATACTGTTTGTTGATGTTGAAAACACTCAATGAATAGTTTGAGTTTTTTAGGTTGAGTCTTTTTTAATATTTTTAACGTATACTTGTTAAGTTTACACTAAGGGTGTAAGTTAACAAAATTAAATACTTCTATAATAACCAAATGGTTAGTGCAAAGTGTTGTAAAAACCAGCTGATAATATCGAAATAGATGTCGCTAGCGTCACCAGATGTATACCCGAATCCCGTGGGAAAGCGTTGTGAGGAGATGTTTTAACATTTTAATGACGCCAGCGGTTGGTACTCCCCCAATTACATTTACGAGGGGGCGCGGTATTGCCGTCTCGTAAATTATCCTTCGCACTAGTTAGGTATAGGGCTCTTTGCTACAAGGAACAGTTCATTGTTCTCTCATAGAAACTTGTCTGTTATGTTTGTATGAATTATGGTTGTATTGGATGGACTTCCTCCTTAACTGTTCATTTATCTGTGAATAATTTCATACACTTGGACTATATTTTAAGGTCATATTTATGTTGTACTAGGCTTCTGGAATTGGTCACTTCAATGGATGACATTATGGTATATCGACAATGAATATAATACAATAATTTAAATAATTATTTTTAGTTCCTTTTAGTTACAACATTTTTTTTAGACTGCAGGTATAGTTATCAATGAATAAATATTATCTGAAATCACATTTAAATTTAAAAGAAAATTATAAAATAATACAATTTTTACACGGAAAATTTCGTTTCGTTCGGAAGCCTGTTTTTGAACATACAACTTTGTTTTTTTATTCAATAACATTTTAACCTCCGAATAGGGAGGTGCTCAAGTCAAATCATCACAAATAATCACTAATCCAACTCCCGAATCACGCCTGTCACTTCAATGGAATAGTTCACTTACGATATTTGTTACGAGGATTGCTTAGCTGACAAAAACAATGTTGCCAACATTTTAAATTAATAAAATTATCACTAGAAGGAGGAAATGACTCACGAGTAGAAACAAATTACAATTTCAAACAAAGAGACCAGAGGCGTGCTAAATATAATACTTAAAGACTGGGGATGAAGGGTGACGCATTGTCCATTGTCGCAATGGATAGGTATATTCAAACACCCTTTAGAGCGAAACAAATGGCCACAGAACAATGTGCGTGTACTGCGGGGGGCTATCCACGAAGCGTTATTGGTTTTGACAAATGTATTAATAAGCCGTTTTGTGTTGATGTTACGGTAGCCATGGTGTTTATATTTTTTATCCATAAACGTGATGGTTAAAGGATGGCTTCTCCTTAAAAATATTTTGTTAAAGGATGTAAGAGAAATTCGGCTCGAAGGACCATTTTTGTAATTTCGCTGATACGTGTGATAACAAATATATTTACCAGAGCATTTCGTTAGAATCTTTTATATACACTTATAAGCAACTAAACAACGTATGATTATTCACGTCCTCTACGAATCAGTTGAAAGATCAAACGGTGCTTATGATATCATTGTTCGTGTTTTAATTTATCGAAGTCTATAAATTTGCCGGTCAAGTTTTGTTGGATTTAAAATGGTGATGCATCACGTCATGCCCTACCACCGTGGGATAGAAACAGTATCTCGTTATTCGATCTTAATTACGCCGAGCCATACATAATGACTGAGATCCTTGTAAGTTGTGCGTTTACAATGACACTTATAAATAATCCAATGTCTTCGTGCACATGTTTTCCATGAATCAATCTCAACTGTGCTTTATTATGTAAAGCTTGTGTGTGTTCGGCTTTTGAAAACTATACTTTTACAGAGTAATTAACATAAGTGTAGGCCTCAGTGTATAATATATCTGTCTATGTTATGTATTAAGAGAATCCTATGGCCCTTATTTAAGAATAATCCACGAACGTGGCATTTGATTTGACATAAAGTTTAAGTTACCTAAGCTCAGAAAGCGCAGAAAATGTAATTGTATATTATGTATTTATAACATATTCAATGTTTACGTTTATTATGACGATGTGAAATAACCTTTTAACAAAATGAATTACGTTCTAATTTTGTTCACGCTCCCTACAAAAAAGTGATCGGACGTAATTTTTATGTTGCTTATAAAGCCAATTTGAAAATTGGTCAATGTTCATTTCGAAAGTATTCCGCGATATTTTTTTCGTTCACAACTTTCCTTAGCAGCTTGAATATTTGAAATGTTTCAAATCCGAAGGTAGACGTGGAAAACTAAAAAGATGCACGAAACAGCGTGCGTTGAAGAGGCTTCATAAGCCCAGATTGCCAAGCAATCACGGCATAACGCAACGTTTGTTAAACTACTCGTAGTTTCGTTGGCACGCCTCCAGCTGCCTTTGTGTGTTTGTCTGACGCTTTGTCTGTGGCTTTGTTCACGCAAGGACGCTCGTGCACTGGATTATTCATGACTGTTTTTCCGGTATTAATTGAATGTTATCTTTTAATTATTTATAGTTATTCCTTAAGTTCATTGGTTCGTGTTTCGTCATTTACGTAAATTTCAAACTTTAGGCCCTCATTAGGAAATATGGATTTGTAAGTTACTGAAATAGATACACGGTAACATGAGCGTACTGAAGGGACAAAGGAGGGTGGGTGGCTGCTCTCCCTCCCGTGTAATTTGCATGCCTTCCAGTGCTTACCCACTTTTGTCAATAAAAAATCTTATTTAATACACGTTTATTACCATTAGCGTCCTTCCTTGGGGTAAAAAAATCTGATTTGCCTCTCCCGAGATCAGAAGTTGGGTATGTTCATGCACGTTTACAATTTATAAATTCTCACGCTCTTTCCCCTTCACTATCACTACAATGTGTGTTTTCCCGTGCATAAACAATGAATATATCAAAATACGCAGTCAAAATCCGAGAATAAACATAAATCTGTCACATTAAAAGCCCGTTGATGCCAGGAAATCCTACCACTAACTGCACCACGGATCGTCAAAGGTTAATATTAACATAATAAAGTATTATCAACGTTTATATTTAAAAGTACATAAGATTTTATCTCGCCCTATCGTCTAAAATTTATTCACTTCGCTATTATGCTAACAAAAACGATTAAATCCTTTCAATGTTGCAGTTGCAACGTTTGGACTCATACCTGCGATACTTAACTTTTATGCTTCCACCATTCGAGGTAATGTATGACAATGTCTCCATGCCGGCTGCGTCAATTTCACGGCAATAAAAACCGCAACATTTCTCCCTGGACTATCTAAATGCCCGGAGCAACACCGGATGGCTATTAGACGATAAATCTCCTGAAAGTGCAATAAAGGGCGATCGCGCTGAAAATAACCCCGTGTCTTTGTCATGGTAATGCCTGTGGAGACCGGCTATTCTATTAGGACTTAATCAGGGACCTGTTGCTGAGCCCAGCTGAAAGATGTCTCGTGATGTCGAGTTAAAATTTATAAAGCTTACGCTTTTGTATTGTGTGAATGACAATAAGGATTAGTTGGGAGCGGAAAATTTAAATTTTCTTCCAAAATCTGAAGTCTTTACTAAAAACAATTGCTAATCCCGTATACACCGTTAGAAATTGTAGTTTTCTCAATTCAAACATATGTGTCAAATTATAATGATAACTATCTAGACTCTCTTAAAAATTTCTTCGAACAGTGAGTCTTGTTTAGTTGAGATAGAAGTCGATCCGCTTGGTCTTGGCTTCACATAAGGAATTATATCGTTGTTAATTTGTTAATATTATTACTTTTATTATTATATCTCCGTGAAGACTGCCTGGCAACCATCCTCTTACTAAAGTTAGCCGTTAAGTTATTCGACGGGATTCCGCTAAGGACTTCAAAGCTAGTTTTTTTATTGTCTCTCCTTTCTTATATTTTAGTATTGCTGAAGTCTGGACGGTTGTAGCCACTTACCATTAGGTAGATTGTCAGGATGTTTGTCAACTATTTACATATAACAATACGTAAATCTGTAATTAAATGTTTTGAAATTTAACGCGATATCCCTCGCTTCGAAGTTAGGGTCATTAATTCAACGTCAATACCGATTGAACTAAAAAACAAAGAGAACACGATCATTAAAAACGTATAATTTGACCTTACAAAGGCATTCACTGTAAATACTGTTATCCTCAATGGCTTGCAGCATGACGCACGCATGCTTAATGCCGCTCTGATATCCAAGTCAATAACTTAGAACTGGGTCGAATGAAGAATTTAAATTGGAGTGGACGTTACATTACGGTTAAATTCGACAACTTTCGAAGTAACGCCTCGCACTAATTCCAATAAAATTACTGCGAATTCGAAATGAAAAAAAGCGTTTTGTATGGAAGGAAGATGTGTATAATTGTGTGTGTGTGAGTGTTGATGGCACGCAGTTTGTATATAACTTTCAAAGTCCATTTTGTCTCGTATAAGAGTTATAATAAAAGTGAAAATATCAGTTGTTATACAACATCAACTTCAGGAAGATTGTTCTATAAAGGAAAATCCATTAGATTATTGACCAGCAGAAAGCTTTGAAGCGTCGACCTCGATATTGCGCAAAGGGCAGAAAATAAACTTTGTATTGTCACTCGGCTCGGAGAATGTGTTCGTGGTGTGACCCGAATGGCTTTGTCGCTTTCCGCAAAAGGACGTTAAATCTCCTCTATGTATTGCCGTGTTACCTTTGTGTTGACGTAATCACATATCTGATGATATCGAAGTGGCACGTAACTCAAAGTGAATTACGGTTGTGTGGTCAAACTTGGTCTGTTGTATGGGATTTAATGTTTTTAAATCTCAAAATCTTGAAAGAGTGTTTGGAAATCTGAGACCATCTCGGCTGATCGTATCTAGAAATCGTCGGCTTCAACCTCCTGTGTTTTAATTTTTTTAGTTAACGTGTTGATATCCAATAGCCTAAGTAATCACAATTGATCCACAATATAATCGTTCGATAACATGTCGTCTTGAACGTTCTGGAGGCCTTCGAGTACCAAAAATTTCCAAAACTTGAATCCTTCAGTCCACATAGATGCACCACGATCAAATATAGTCCTCCCAAATAAAATAAATGGCTATACTTATGTATTTGTACATATAAATTGTTTAATATTTTTGTTGACAAATTAATTGTTACGGGATATTAAATAGTTAATTCAAACATCATTTATTAATATTAAAACGATTTCTTCTGTTTGTCGTTGTGAGTGGGAAATGTTTTATACTTTAAAGAAATACGTCTGTCCAGACATTCAAGTTCGATCACACCAGTATTACTTGAGAATAAGTAGCGTTTAGGGTATTAGTCACGCGGCTCCAGACTGCCGGAGCGCGGGTTCAATCCCGGCGCTGAATGAGTGCCAGACGGAATATTTAGTGGTCTAGACTAGACGGGACAGTTTCAACGGATAAACTTTCACCTTCATAATTCATCTGGCTAGCAACCCGTATCGGTACATTTGGGTGCATTGCACGGAAATGCAATGGACAAAGACGTCTGTTACTACGAATTTTATGATCAGGTCATATCTTTTTATAGCCCTCACACAGAGACGTTTATGATGCATCGTGGGATGTAAAAGAACAAAACCCTTCTCTGAAGAGGTGCTGGAGTTGAGTGTAGTTTACATTTAAATGCGCTCCGACTTCGTGAATTTGCAGGCCAATTGTTTCATGTGGTTTCTTAGTACGGTGAGATCTCGACAGAAAAGGTCATAAGCGTGAATTGAGAACTGGTTTCGGGTATTCGCTTGTGATGTGCATTTAAACTACTACGGTTGCGAAATACAATAGAAGAAAAAAAATAAATGACTAGTTGAAGGTACTCCTTTATGAGGTGAAATGAGTAAGAATTTTAAACAAAATAGAGATTCTCATTGTATTATTGTCCCGTAGACCGACGAGGCGTACATTATGCAACAGTATTTTATCGCAGCTATAAACAATTCTTCTATTCTGCTGCTTCTATTGCGGTAGGCAGCCAAGGCCAGGGTCACCGACATTGTTGGAATGCACGCGATTTTAAATTCCAAATAGGCAACGCGTTATTATGTTCATTGTTTTTGTTAATTGTGCCAAAAACTGAGTGGCGAAACTTAGGGGTGGTCTATATCCGGCAGTGGACGCTCTAAGACTGATAGATATTGCTTCAGCTTTATTTACGAATTAATTAGTTTTAGTTATAATCTTCTCACAGGATCTAATGGTGACTATATAACTTTAGAAAACATATTTTGTAATAATACGCAGAATCCAGTAAAAACGTATTATAATAACACAACCACTGTGTAGTTCAGAACTGAACCTTTTTTTTTCGAAGCTGATCCGTAGTAAACGAAATATATCTTGTAGTCTGTTTCTAAACAACTAATCTAATCTTGTAGTTGAAGTTTAAGTTTTCTTTACGTTATATTCGTATCTGATCGTTCACAATTTCCAAGCTTTTCTTCATAACGGCGCTCTGCTTTCGATTTTACCTTGTCGCTCAACTTAGTAAACGTGATGTGATTTACAATAATGTTTTCGACATTTAAAATAGGATTTTTTATGGCAATATGGAAGTGAATTCTTCCATAATGTCCTGACAATATTGTGTAAATGCATCGATCTAGCACGTGAATTTATAATGGGTACCTAAAGCATTTATGAAAGTTAATTATTCCAACATTAGCTACATTTCGATATTTACCGATTTAAACATATACTAGAATATTTATTGATATATATTTATTATATGTAATATATGTTTATGTCACCTATCTGACCATAATGGCTGGGAAACTTCCAAATACGGAAAACCTAAGCAAGTAATAACTCTTAATCTGTTACTTTTATAGCGTATTATTATAAAATGAAGTCGTTCAATAATCTTGTATAACTAATCAATAAGTTATTGAAGTTAAGAATTGAGTCCATTAAACATAATATTTATTGGCGATTTGTTCAATTTTGTTCTCATTTACATATCGGTGATAGGCGATAGATTATAGAAGAGAGTTTAATGTTTCGTTTTATGGAGATGTTCAAAATTGACTGCTTGAGCTGCGTGCGGTCTCTCCGCTCCGTTTTGGGCGTGGGTTCGTAAGTTAATTACGGTTTTTATATGCAAAAAAGTTACAGAAGGCGTCTCTTTATACTTAAATTTGAGTTGTTTAGAAATAAACTTAATGTAAACAATATAAAGATGCCGATAGATATTAAATTTTAATAGGTTAACGGCTTGTTAGTTTGTTTGTTTAAATGAATAGGGCACTTAAAACAACCGATACATTGAGCTTAGTATGTAAGTGTGTTTGTTTACCAAATTCAAAAGATTTTGTTACGATATACTAGTGCTTCAAGCATGAATCGAATATTATTTATGTAACTATTTCACTCGACAACTAAACTAATACCTCATTTTATTTGTTCACAGGTAAGACAGTCTGGCAGTATTTTATCTGTGTCTTCGGATATATAAAACTTATTGGAACTATTTCGGTAAGAATCCGTTTATAATAGCTTGAAAGTCGATTGTGTCGAGGCGCGGTGGGCCTAGGTCAAGCCTATTAAGAAGTACTCGTGCGTATGAAAAATAAATGATAACTTGTTTCGATAAATGAAAACATGATGGAGAAGCACTTGTTCTCAATAATATTAAAGCTAATATATTATTTAAAATTCAAAAGGCTTGAAATCTGTCTTAGAGGTTTGTTAGGTGAGCGGGGTATTGTATTATAGAAAGACTAGCGACCCGCCCCGACTTCGAACGGGTGCATTGCTAATAACAGTAAAACTGTGAACGTTGTATATAAAAATATAGCGGCCCGCTCCGGAATTGCACGGGTATAAAAAATATAGGCTATGTCACTCACTGAAAAAAAACATTAAAATCGATCCAGTAGTTTTGTTGAACAAATAATTTCTTGTGATAGGAACTGCATAGGAATTATTTAAGCGAAATCTATAAGCTTTGATTTATACTACCTGCGGTATAAATATTGAATTGCCAATAAGATACCAATAAGATACCTCTCAAGTGCTAAAGTTTTAAGCATTCATTTCTCTTAAACGACCGGGCATATTTTCGAAGAATTCTTCTCCCCCTTTATAAAAAGTGCAGCTTAATGAATCCTTTAAAAGTAGGAGGACATAATGAGCTGGTGGCAAAATCCTTTCTATACAGTCTTTAAATAGAAAATGGCGCCAACAATCAATCGTAATGACGCCCCTTCATCCCGATGCATCGCGTTCCCTAATGGCCACCTGTCAGTATCCGTGCAACAGAATTGAGAGCCATGAATCAATTTGCAACGAGAACTGTGTTTTTGATTCATGGTTTGTTGTATTCGTTAACGAATGGTTTTAGAAGTTTTTATTTAACTTGCAATGCTTTGTTGGTTTGTTAGAATGTTGGAATCAAATCTTGCATAATAGTTTAACTTTAATTTAAACATGAACAACTGTTTTCTCACTGACTGTACTTATCTATAAAAAAAGGGAAGGGGATAAAATCGGAATAGTAATCGGTTTAGTGGAGCAGACCAGAATTCAAAATAAATAATAATTGGCAGATTTAGTTACAATGACAATTCATTGTATTGTATTCACAAGTAAAACCTAATATGCTTAGCGTTGTTTCAAAACAAACAACTCATATAAATATGTTAAGATTTTAAACTATAATTTATTATCTGTAATTCAAAGATACATATATATGTCTGCCTAACATATCTTTAACATCTCTTAAGATGACTAAGACAGACTAATCCAGAGTTTTCCATAGTTACTAGACAGTTAACTTAAGTATCATGGCTCGATAGAGTATTGAGAACGGTTGCAAGTCGACTGAAGGTCTCAATTACGATATAATGACTAGATAATGATAACTGACAATGACAGCGCATTGTGCTCTTTCAAGCCACTAACACGCGGAGCTGACATTGAATGACGGATGAGTGTTTTTTTCTCGGGTCGTGGGCGTTATGTCTGTGCCATATTTGTGCCCTTACACGTTAATTAACGCATTAAATTACAACGCTTAGACGTAGCTAATAGTTTTGCGTGCAAATTAACGCGCTAGCCGACACTAGTTACACGGGAAGTAAAATTTGTTTAGAATACCATTCATGTATCCAAGCATTCAAAGCGTCAATTAAGGTGTTTTTAGGCATTACTGTTGGCACTAACATCGTCAAAGATGTGGCAGGGTCGTTAATGATGTGTTATTTGTATCGTCAATGTCAACCTGGTTACGGGAAATCATTACTCAGGTGTACAAGAGTGTAAGCATAAAGGCGTTTTTCTTGTTACTAGACCTCATTCGTGGCGCACAATAATACGCAAGTCTCTCGTTCTGAAGAGGGCTATAGTATGCTCCAGCATGATGCTCAAATACCGGGTACTTGGGAATGACTGAGTTTAATATGATGCCAGTTTTCAATTATCTATTTATCCATAACCTATGGACAGGTTGCATAGCTACTGTCAAACGGTGACAACATTATTATGTGGTTGTTTCATTTAACCGTAATCGTTGGATAAGTTAGTAAAACAATAACAAAGACTAGCACATTTTGACAACTTCCAGACAACTAAGTCGAAGGTAATGAATAGATAGATTATTGAAAACGGAATTAAGTTATCTAAGAGATAATACAGAGATGAATGATTGTAAATTGGCATTAATGATGTGTAGTGAAGAAGGTGATCATGGCAGTCTATAAAAACTGCATATCGAGACGTCAATATGATCTCTCAGTCCTGTTATAATCGGGTGTTCGCGGTGCTTATTGTCGAGTTAGACTTGTTTCCTTGCAACGAAACGGAAAACGTAATCCGAGAAAATACGAGATGATACGCGCAGGAAATACGCTTATTCCACGGCACTATTGATGGCTAGAATAAGCTGTGGTTAGCTTAGTATACAAACCTCATATAATACTAGGTATTGAAACTTTGCTTTTCTGCAGCTGCAGCGATTATGAAAATGTTTTTGATTCGGGATAGAAAAAATTATACTTAAAAGAATAGATTGTGGAATACGTGATACCTACTCGTACTTTTTAAATGTAAAAAATAATAGTTATCGTTTTGAGAACAGCTTCTATTTTCTTTTTAATAAATAACGGTTTCTGAAGTTAAGCGAGCGTAAGTAACTACTTCATTATTGTTGCAAATCCATGTAGTTCTCAGTATGTAGCCCTGGTCGATTCGCACCCGCTATTCTATTAGGTATACATTAAAATATATCTAGTTGAATTAGAACTACTTCCACTGGCTGGTCTGAGCTATCTACCATTAAGATACCATTAAGCTACCATTAAGATTTTGTACTGAAAACCAGTGGTCATTGAACTAGGTCTAGTTCTCACCGCAATGATAATGTATTTTTATGATAAACATGATCTGATAGTGCTAGGCTTGGGTCCAGACTACATACAACAACACAGACTTGAAATTTATACATGCATTAATAAGACCCCTCGTAGACTCGATCATGACATGACCGCTATTGTCGTTTCAGACTACGCAACTCCTCAACGTTGAAAATAACTGACATTAAAAGCTTTGATTTTACTGCACTGTCATCATCATCATTACAACCCGTAGTTGTCCCACTGCTGGGCTCGGGTCTCCTCTCACGAGGTGACGGGGATAGGCCATAATCTACCACGCTGGCCAAGTGTGGATTGGTAGACTTCACACACCCTCGAGAACATTGTGGTGAACTCTCAGATGTGCAGGTTTCCTCACGATGTTTTCCTTCACTGAAGCAAGTAATAATTAACCTGTAATACGCACATAACTTTTTGAAAATTAGAGGTGCGTGCAGGATTCGAACTCATGCTCCCACGTTTGGGAAACGAACGTTCGAACCACTAGGCTATCACTGCTTCTAAGATTATATGGAATAAATATACATATTTTTCTTTAAATTGAGAGTTTAATATCAATGTAAATCTTTAAATCAATCCTTTATGATATATTTATATTTTAATTACAGATAAAATACTTTGTTATTACTGTTGTACTTTTTCTTACAAAAAACTTTTAACTTTTTCTGAATGGTTATTGAAAGACGCACGAAAATAAAATGACTTTGACGAGTAGCCATGAAAAAAAAAGTAATTGAAAGGATGGCGACTTCCAAGTTTCCAGCAAATTAAATTTGTGAAAATTGCTACTTAAGCCGATATTCATCTAAGATTATATGGAATTTAAGCTTAATTATTTTTGGGCCGTGAGCTGCACATTTAATTGTTTTAGTGGTTTTGGTATTTGGTTCTAACGGTTAATTATATACAATTTGGTTACAAGAATACAAATATATTACGATACGTTTTAGCATGGAAGTTGGACCTAAATTTAGTCAGTTGCCTAAATTTGTACTAGTATTAGGACTCAATTTGTACTGGAATAAACTAGCCATAGAAGACCTGGTAGGTATTCTCTAAGTAAAGAAACTTGATGGTATTGTTTTGTCCCTAAGCCACAAATATATAGAAAAGGTTGGAATAAACTCCAGGGAAGCTTTTATTATTAAGCTAATAATGTTCAGTTTTAGGCAACGTAAACACATCCAAAATAATAAGCTGTGAACTTCATATTTTACTATTCAGTTCTTCATAGTTTATGATTGAAAGCTTGACAGTTAAAAGAAACGAAAAAAATTTTTCACACTAGAGAATGTAATGTATGGGATAAGCACCCGGCAGACCAAATTTTAATGGGCAATTAAACATATTTTAAATAGTTTGATATATAGTCGTTGAAGTATTTAAATATAAATATTTATGGACGTCACGTAATAAATAGCTCTATTTGGTGTTAATCAAAACAAAACCAAATTGGTTAACTAAACTCAATTATGTGTCTTATACTGAAGAATACCAGATCACGTATATTGTACGTACGTTGTGACACTACATAAAAACTGTTTTTATCTATTAAACTGCTTTAGTAAAGAGCTCAAGTATTATAGCTTGTCATTAGGTATTTGTTAATATCACTGTGTCATATATGAACAATAAAGAGTATTCGCTGATAATAATAATTGTAGTAGCTCAAAAACGTACAAAAAAACGGAATTGCTGATTTTGCGGTTCGCTAAAATACGTCTTTTACCGAAAGAGGTTTCGCCAATGGTCGAATATTATCTGTTTTCAATGGAAAAAAGTTGGTCACCTTATCACGTATCCCAATTGCTCGTTGATTACTAATATAATAAAACCAACGACCCGTGGTATCACCTAATTATTGTTTGCACCGTTCTTTCAGCAAAATGTGGTATCTACCAATAATGGTAACCAATAATGGTAATATTCTTTTCGTACTACCGTTCATATAGATGAATATAGATACCATAGAAAGGCACTACTGTGTATGTAGTTGTTAGTTCATACTATGATTTTTAGCACTCTATCGTAATAGAATCATAATTTATATGACGTTCTGCGTACACGCCCTCACGGTCATTCCAGGGATATATGGATCTGGCGTTGTTTAACTCAACGAACGGAACTCGCTTTTTTACTTTTCATCTGAAGCAAGGAAGCCCTCACTCAATTTACCACTACATAAAGTAATCACACATCCAAACATATGCTAGATTATTTATGACTGACACAATCTAACGAGATATGGGCGCTTCAATCACGTCTAATTGAATGTGATATTTTTGAATATTCATATTGAGGAAGCGTAAGCTATAAACGTGGAGAATATTCAATGATTTTTGATTCAATATTTTCGAGCGAAATAGCAGAAAAATATCACTAGTAATTATTATTTAAATGAATAGATATATTGCAGTTTTATTATTATAAAGACGGAAGTTCGAAACCGGAAAATACACATCAACGTTTTCCATACTGTAATCGCAAAGTTCTGCCAAATGTTATTAATCAGAGTGAGTTGATATGATCTACTGATATATTTTACGACGGACTCTAAGTGATTTGCTGAAGTAAACATCTTGCCTGCCACCAGGGTTATAAAACCGAATGTATTAAAGGCACACCCGGCGAGCGCCGTTCTTACTATTATTGTAGATGGAACTGTAAAAGTTACTAATAAGGTTTGAACGGAGGTATTTAAGCCAGTACTTGTTATAATGACTTTTAAATCTTTTGTAATACTTTATTTTATTTTTCCCGCTATCTGATAATTCTCAAATATAAGCTCCGCTGCGCCCTGTGTTGTTCTTTATTAATGGTTCTCAGAAGTTCGTTTTTCTTTGTGTTTTTCTTGTTTTGATTGTATTCTTGTTGGTGTAATAGAAATACGAAAATTGTCACGAGAATCGAGCCATTAATAAAAAGACGCACAGAAGCATTAGGAAGATGGTATGGTCCCAGCGTTTTGTACTTGTACAAGCTACATTTTCTAAGACCAAAACATTTGTTCATTTAATTCTCTAAGACTAAGACTGTAATTATTTGTAAGTTGGAAAATTAACTTTTTGAAACAATTTCTACAACTCATTTTAATTTGTTCATTCAAAATGAATGTATCACGTTTGTTTTATTAATGTAGTAACCGCCTACGGCTGGCATTGCTTTTCGTCGAAGTCGAAGAAATATTTAGACGGTATTACCATGAATAAAACAACCCGTTAGCCGAAGCTCTCTACAATCAATCAGTGTAAATCAGATTCGCTAAGTTCTTCAGAGATTAGCAGGAAACAACGAACACACAAACAAAAAATATATCAAAATCATCGCCTGGATCTTATTGCATTTTACTTTTTATGAAACACCTTTGAATTACAGATTTTTACTATGCGTGGATTTTGAAAACTTCTTTCAATAGATCAAGATTAATATAATTATATAAAGATCTTCAGAAGATTATC
>DWPA01001404.1:0-18766 GCA_018251375.1 Calpodes ethlius | reverse complement strand
ACGGTGCAACGGAGCGTGGTTATGGTATGGTTTTTGGTATGGAGCTGGGAGAATGACGACTGCAATAGTTTACTTGAAGAGTGCAGTAGGTTAAATAAATAAATTAATATTGACCAACTACACTTCCATATAATAAAAACTTTAAATTAATCTTTAATCCATCACTGGTTTCAACATTACCAACGCTCGGCGTCTTTCCGCGGGCCGTAACGTATACATATACGTAAGTATAATCGCCTTTAATTACCTGTAATGATATAAAAGTTTTATTACAAAACACATATGTTTAACTCGTAGAACTTGTGAAACCAGAATGTAACTCAATCAATGCAATAGTTATTTATTATATATGATATTATATATGATTATCACGTCACTTCTATTCTCAGAATTTGATTTATACAAATTATATCCAACTATGGTGGCCATATGCATATTGAATCCAATACACTCATTTGTAATCATTATGAAAAACCATCACGTATGTTTTTTGTCATAACTTTCTCTTTGACGAAAGCGAGTATTAGATACGTGTTTATTGTACCGTATAGTAAAATATATCGTAAAGCTGCTCCCGTAGTTTCAGCGCCGTAGCATGCATTAGCCTAAACTTCGTAGCTCGTAGGTATTTCGTAGCCGTGCTACGGTATTGCTGCACAGTTTACGATGCTGCATTGTGCAGTAAGTATTAAATATGGATTTGGTCTCTAACGTGATTTATTGATTCAGGCGTAGCAAAATTCTTAACATCCCTCTGTCTGGTTCCAGAAATGTGTAATCAATGTTAAGAAGAACCATGAAGAATAATCCTTTTTTATTTAAACGTAAATTAAAAAAATATGAATAGAAAATCTAACTAGAAGGCAGTAGATACCAACTTGTTATAATGATAATTTAATATACTTTACACTTACAAAAGCTACAAGGTGAAAGGAAACGACCTTTAACGCGTCAACAACGATCTCGATAGAATCTAAGAAATACGGATAACTGAAGTACAACCAACCAAAACCACTATCGGGTGTTTGTTTTATTATTCCACCCTATCGGTAATTCGAGTACCCAGACCTTTGCAGGTCCCTTACTTATAATATCAGACAAATAACAACATTTTTTTGGAGTTGGTCAATAATATCAGACTTCAGAGAGAACTTTACGTAAGCGTAGACGCGATCTGTTATTCGTATAACTTAAATAAAAACATGTTAAAACCAGCAAGTGGTATTACAGTCTACCTTTTAAGCAATTACCGTTATCCAAATTAGTTGCGACTGAAAATTAAATTGAAAAGCTTCTAAGTTTAAAAATGGTAACGGTTTACGAGTAAGCTGCCAGCTGCTGCCTGCGGCACGCAGATGCGGTCCCCAGACTCCCGCTATTAAACCGCATTTAGACGAGTGAATAAACAGTTGTAGCACTGAAGTAACAGACTATTAATTTTTACGGCTAATTCTGGATCTTTTATCAGTTGAAATTAATTCTTGGTCAACATTTAAGGAATTACACCAATATATTATAAAAAAGCGTTAGATATCTTTTTACAAAAATGTTCCTAAATAATAAATAATAATTTGAAAAGAAGTTTAAATCTATACTTAAATCAAACATACGTTTAATGAAAGTATGTAAAAATTATAAAGTTTTAAATTTAAATTTGTGTAAAAGCTCAGCTCGAAGGACCAAAGCCCCGCCTGCAACACATCAGCGTAAAGCGCTCCAATTCCGCCGGGAGAGTGTGGTGAACTAAAATTCCATTACCATTCCTCTCAAGCATTGTTAGCAGTAATGATCCATCGTGATCCACTCCGCTAAGTCTGCAGATGGAGCGTTTTATCGCCTGACGGACACCGAGCTGAGTGCTCGTGAAGCTCCTAGCATGACTAGAACGTCGTAAATTCTCGCACTCACATTTAGTGGGAACGTGACAGACCTCAAAGATGACTTTTATTTTATTTGAGAGGATTTTTCTCTTAAGCACCGAGTACGTTCGCCGAGAGTGCGAATCGAATTAATTACACTAACGTACAGAGGTTAGGTTAGGGTTGCATGTTGATTTTGGTATAAAAATGCCGACGGACATTCACGCCCACTTAGCGGAATTACTTGTCGTGGGCGTGTACCGTACACTGTTACATTTATTCATTTAATCTTTTTAATTCAGAAATAATAATAATTAAATTATAAACCTACATTCTCGCACTAGAATTACCTTTATGAAAGGTAGTATGGAACACAAATTGGATATCACGATGTGAGAGTGAATATTTATCTTTCGCTTAAATTCTTTACTTTCTGCCTTGGCTACTTCTAACTGTGTTACTTAGTCATCACCGACGGTCGATAGTACATAAGACTGCGTAAAGGAATAAAACAAACACCGCCCAGCTTTGTTTCTCCACCTTTTTACTTGTCATGAAACGAGGCAACATTACAGGCTTTTTTGGACAGAAACGTGATATATCTGCATGGACACGCTCTGAATTTTTTTCCGTAAGCTTTTCCGTCGGAATTGGCTAGCTTATAACGTTTCATAGTGTTCGTAAAAGTTACATAGATGTTTAAATGCTAAAACCATTCCTATTTTATTCATCGCTGTACAAACAAAACGATGCATTAAAATTTCCGAATCGTCAATATTGAAGTCACATATTTTCTGGAATAATAAAAACAGAAAAAAATCTAGTATTCCGAGCTCCCATTCCCAGCGTAATAAACCTTCTTTATTGCACTTAATTAACTTCAGCAAAAAGTGAATACAATGGGAATTCAATTGCGGCACTCAATAGCGAGAATACTAGGTTAACGTAGATTCTGATTCTCGAAAAATTGAAATACAGAAACGGTCTTTTGCGATTGCAAACATCGAAATCGTGAATTTAAATAATGACATTGCATTTCCATTCTGTAATGAAGTTGAAAGCACTCTATCTGATTTCATTCCTTTCGTAAATTTTACGCGTAAATATTCCTAAATTTTTTCGCTTTGGATTTTAAGTACTTTTTTATTTGATGTAAGTTAAATTTTATTGACTTTTGTATTCGACTGAGTATTACAATGCTTTCAACATTGACGAATTATCTTTTATTAATCCAACATAGTAACTTTTATACTCAAATGGAAGAAGAAAGCCTGTTGTAAGCCTCATATTGGTGGGATTTATAACTGGACCCTCGGCATTCATTTGATATATAGGTACTGAGAAGTTCCGTCATAATTGTTTTGGCACCAAGAAATAAAAGTACATCGCTCAGCGACGGTCACTGTGGTCAAAAGTTTTCAATCTGCATCAGGAGCTAGATGTGATACCAGCGCTAAAACGCGGTCATTAGTAAATTCATCGTGAACACATCATCATACTTAAAAAAATGTTAACCTGTGTGATATACTTATATACAATTTCGATGGGTCTAAAAATAAGAAGTAATTTACAAGATTTCAAAAATTATATAACTAAGAACTATGAATGGATTTTTAAATTCATGCCCAAAGGGGTTTAAAAATGGGATGAAAAGTTATATGAAAACAAATACTCTTCAAAGACTTAAACGTCCGCGGAAGAAATCTCAGGGATCAGTTAGTTACATAAAATCGCAATATAAATAAAAATAACCATCGCACCGACAGTGTTATTCAATTAGTTAAACATTTCAGCTGAGTAAGTGTACGTTACACATTCGTGACACATTTTAGATTCCGGCCGTGGTTTCATTAAGCAGACATTTCGCGTGATATCCGCTAACCGTAGTGCGGATTTATTATATAAATGTTCAAATGCAAATGGTGTTACGTCGAGTAATATGTCGTCGCTAAACAGTTTTACAGCGGGAGGTAAATTGAATTCTATCCCTGATTGAGCTAAGATGGCAGTTTCAGGATACGTCTGAATAGTTGTGAGAGTTTTCATGAAAAAAGTGAGTAACTAGAATTTTACTATTCTGGTGATGGGTCACATTCGATTGTTATCAAACAAAACTGAAAGACCAAAACATTATTTTGGTTTGAAAAGCCCCTCGTCTCGTCTTTCCAGCCACTGGACCTGTATATGGGACTTGATACCATTAAAACCACACGGTATAGACGCCTACTGCTTTGGTGGCGGGACTGTGTGCTGTTCTCGCTCCACTATCTCGGCGTGGCAGCCGTACCACGGCACGCTCTTTAACCCGTATCGTTGGTGAGAGTGTTGGAGGGGCCAACGAGATGGCCCGTCATCCAGCAATTTCCCGCTTGGATAAAGACGATGATCAAACTTGACATATCTGTGTTAACGTTAATGGTAACTGCGCCCAAATGCGGTCTTAATTACCGCGTTCATTTTAAGTAGTTACATTAAAGGATTTCTAAATTTAATTCCCAATTAATTAAAGTATCCATTAATGCGCTTAGCTATCGGCCACATCTACGCAATGTCATTGTTAGCACGCTAATCAGCTAGTTAGGGCAAATGTGACAGTGGCATTATAGTGCAAGAAATTTAATTACTTTTTTGTTCACCATTGAGGCACTCTCTGTCTGAAACTAGTTAGAGAATGGCAGTCAGGTTATAATAAAGTTTAGAACGAGCTGTCATAACTAAGTGCGAAGATGTAATTTCAAGAGTTCCCTCGTCTGGAGCCAAGCTTGAAATAGTATAAGTTTATATTTATTATAAAAACGAATTGTCATCTAAAATAAAGCAATGTATTTTTTTTACGTTGTAAGACAACAATAAGTATTCCTAATTCCGATTTCAAAATTTAAACCAAACATAGTAACTAATAAACTAACAATTTAACAAACACCATAAGTTATGTAAATGGACGTCCCGGTGAGAGTCTGGAGTAGTATTAGTTTCTCTAACATGAATTGGTTATAACGTGTTTAATTTACAACCTGACAACAAGGTTGTAATTCATCTTAGTTCTTATTCAAATAAATACATTCGGGACGAGTTTCAAATACACTAGTATTTTTCAAGATAGTTATAAAAAGTTTACAGAGAAACATGACAATTTATAATGAAACATTTCTTTTGGCACAACCCTAACGGCGAGATCGTCAACCGAACTCATTCTCCGTCTCGCTCTAACTGTATACAGTTTCGAGAAACAACGATTCAGGGTCACTCAACCATTTTTATTTTCCTCCAAGTTGTATACCTCGCTCAAATAAACTGTCTCTGCGTCGTAAAGCAACGTTATTTATGACGTTGGCGATGTTATGAAACTTTTATTTGAAACTAGCTTTTGCCGTGCGATGACGTCACACTACGTGATTCACCGGTTTACGTACTGCTTGTGTCGAATGTCGTGAGCCGCGACGACTTCTAAATAGCTTATGGTAATCTTATCGCTTTTCTAATATTCTTCTATATCTTTTATTACTTTTTTTGTTTCGCAGCCCGATTGACTTCCGAGATGTCTCGGGTTCAATACTGGTTAAAGCTGGTATGGTTGTCCTGAATGTATGCTAATGCCCTCAAAAATATAAATGAAGAGGTATGAGCGTCTTATTTTCTAATAGTAATTTTAAAACCAAATGAAGATGAAATTTGTTATTGCTTAGTTAGACTAGATTAACTCTACTGACACTGAAATGAAATTAACTTTAGAACACTACAGACATAATATAGCATTTTAAAATATTAAATAAAAAGAGATACAACGGCAATATTCCACCATGCTGGTATTAAGAAAGTTGGAATTCTTTACAAATTTAAAAACTCAGTTATTCAGATATTTCAAGACGTTGCACCAAAAATAAGTGTATATTATTTTGTATAACACATAATAATAGAAGAAGCGTATACAGAAAATATATATACATTACAATGTATGTATATTATAACCAAATTAATGGAAATGCTTAACATCAAAGCGTTGCCTGGCAACCAATGATAGATAGATCGACAAATTTCGTTGTTCTTTTTTCCACCCAATATTTCATATATTGCTAAGAAATATAGATATACTGTTACAAGTTTTAAATATGCTGTCTTTTTCAAAATTCAATAGAACCGCACGCTGCGGCATTTTAAAAACGGTTCATGTATTTTGACGCTGCCAGGGAGCCAATCGAACTTTTTGCTCAACATTTGTTATTTATAAAGTAAACCTCTCCGTGACCGACATGACATATTGTTTGTTCTGATGAGTTTCGTATAAAAGCAGCAAAAATATGGGTTTTATTATTTTCAGGAGTGAAACAATGCGGGCCGGCTGACTGTTGGAGCGGACTTTGGATGAGGCTAATTCATAATTTTCTCGTGACACTGACATTAATCAAACTTCATACTTTTAATGATAAAAAATATAAAAACTTTAATGTTGGTTGTAACACCAACTGAAGTTACTGTAGCTCATAATATTATGTAACCTGTCTAAAACGTTAAGTAATTAGTTCTACTTTAGTTTGTAACTAAATTCATAAACGGTATGTCGAATTATGAAAAATTTTACGAAATAATCGTAAATAATTAATCGAATGAAAGTAATGTAATTATTTAAAAGTCGTTTGTATGTTACCAATAGGCGCTTGGTCACTGGTCACAAAACTAGGATCATCTGAATGTTCTTGTTGAGATGAAATCTAGCTTCATAAATTTGCAATGTTCAAAGTTTTTCAGTTGTCTTTGTATGTAATAATGAAAAGACAACGTGAGCCATGTAATCCAGAAATTTGCCAAAATGTCGAACATAGAATCTGTAATCTTGACACACGATTACGCAGATCGTATCGGACGATAATCGCGGCCACTGTCGCCGGGCCCCAGCCCCATCAATTCCCGCCGTCCCTTGCGGTGACACGTATCCCCGCTGGTTTTAAATCGTATCCGTTTCCAATTAGTCCGCGGTTCTCCGGTTACGTATAAATGTAATATCGTTGGATACGTACACCCAAAATATATCTTGATCTGAAAAATATTCCTTTTCAACTCTTCAATGACAATATATATGTGAATGATGGTGGGAATTGAAATTATAGATTTTGTTGGTGATCTTGAATAAATTAGAACTTTAGATCTACTTCTTCTAATCCTTTCATCCGTTAAAATTTCACATATGGCTTTAGTTTCGATGACAGGGCATATTTATGACAAGTAAACCCTAAAACTTCACTTAAGGCAGGTACAAGATAAGGAAACTTTTCAATGGTAAACAGCACAAATACTAATTCTTTTCTAGTCTAAAAGCAAGTTTTTAGTTTATTAAACTATTAATTATAATATCACTGGGACTATTATTTATCTATTAAGCTAGTCTGACTAACTACCATCTTGCTTGTGTTAGCCGATAAACTATCCGTTGTGAACCAACTGGAGGCTTCAGACTTGTCTTCTCTTCTAGGTATTTCTCAGTGAGCAACACAACGGTGATGGCTTGGGTGCTGTAGATATCCCACGAGTGGTGGTGACCACCTTCTGGTGGATTGTTAGGCCGTGTACTCGAAAAAAACATACAATAACGAGCTTGTAACTTGTACCTTGTAACACCCTAATATAAATCAAATGAAAAAATTACATTGTAACTTATAGATTACGTAATTTATTTGTACACAGCGAAATAATACCCATGTATGCCGCGTAATGGATAGCACGGCCGCAATTTGGCGGTCGTTTGAACATTAGTGGTTATGGTTGGGCGCGATTACAATTTGAATAAATGTTAATGCCGCTGCATACGTTACGTGTAATTAAGTTAACGGGCCGAGCGCGGTGTACGCCGTCATCTCACTAAACATAATACATACAATTAAGAAGGTCAGGCGGTGCGCTAATTTACTCGCTATCCAGTACACTTTTAAATCAAGGATAATCTTTTTTTTTAACGGTACTAGCCGAACCCTGCGCTCGTTTCTACGCCAACACGAACTGCCACGGAAATGTAAGAAAATAATTGAAATAACAGTGCCGCCAGTCGAAAATTGGTCGCACTAACTTAGAAAGCTTCGGGGGCTCATTCACAAGAACTTTGCTAAAGATCATCATATAATTAAATGTACCGTTTACGGTTCTAATAAGAACATACAAACAAACATTCATTTTTATATATTAGAGATATTTCTTTTCCAGCTTGGCGAGCTCACAGTCTCCTTCTAGAATCAACATTATAACGTTTTTATGCTTCTATTTATCTGAGAGTATTCCTTTTTATTATTTTATTAGCTGACTTTGACGTTGATGACTTACATGTAACTAATGCCCGAAGGTAGTGATGATCGTTAGCGATATATTTTTTTTAGTATAAAGATAGCGAACTCCTTGCGGGATATCCGTGACAAACTTTAAATAGAACTGTAGAAGGGACTGTAGTTAGATATAACAGAGAGACCAATAAAAAGGTTGTCGATTTCTTTCTATAATAGATACCAGTTTGTTGTTAAAAATTTCTTTTAATTCAGTTGAAATATATATCGTGATGGATCTTTTTACAGAAATAAGATGATTTTCACTCATTTTCTCCAACTAACTAAACACAAAAAATCATACTATAACAACACTCCGTTGAACCGTGAAATGAGGACAAACAAACACGCTTTCGCGTTTATAATATCGGTATATATACGTAAGTTATTTTAATATGTACATAAAATAATCCCACAAGGGTTTCGCGGCCTCAGTCTTCAGCGGGGATGACTTTAAAATAATTACGACCAACATTACCCGACGCTCTCACATTACCCCACAAAGGTGGTCGCGCATGTACCAGCCGCGGAATGTCTTTGACCTCTAATTAGTTTAAACGTTTGTGCTACGCCGACTGGAATCTGTCCGGTGCTACGAATAATCTACGACGTAGAACCTCTACGCGGCTACGAACTGCAGCTACAAGCCTTTGTTGCTACGCTTTTAAGATTATTATTTTTTAGTAATGTGTTGTAGCTTTTTTTCAGTATATAATAACATCATCGTTACAAAAGTAACCGTCACCATAGACTTATACTGTATTACACAACCTATATCTGTGTCACTGCTGGACTCTGGTCTCCTCGCATAGTGTGAGGGGTACAGGCCATAGTTCACCAGGCTGGCCGAATTGGTAGTCTTCAAACACCTTCGAAAACATTATGCAGAACTCTCTGGTGTGAAGGTTTCCTCGTGATGTTTTCCTTTACCGAAGCAAGTGATAATTAACTTGTAATACGCACATAACTTTTTCAAACTTAGAGGTGCGTGCAGGATTTGAACTCACGCCCCCACGTTCGGAAAACCAACGTTCACACCACTAGGCTATCACTGCCTAATTAGACTTATACTGTATATACCTATAACTGAATGTTTCAATGAATAATCAACGACGATAACAACCCTGTAATGCAATTATTCTGACGATCTTCGGATATATTTTCAAATTCTTGTTACTAATCAACATTAATTCTCTATTCCCGAGTAAGAAGTCTCTACTATAAATATATCCATTCGAAACATGTATATGTGGGAGTGATTTTATATATTCATAGTGCTCCAGCCATATTTACGTCACATTACGCCAGGATACGACAGTTTAGCGCTCTAATAAATAATTAATAAACACATATTAATTGACAGTGAAATATTTGTAACTCAGTTTATATAGCCAAGCAATTAACGTTTTAATTTTAATGCGTAAATTAATGCATACGGGCATTGTTGTTGACACTAGCGTTAAGTCGCAGACACCACACAGTGGACCGCTAATGGCCTGAAACCGAACTGATATCGATAACCGACAATTTTAGATGTAATCCACATCATCATTACGCACAACCATTATCACTAATGATGGAAGCGACCGTAACATTACGCCGCTGCGGGAACCATTACGTCGATGTCACTGGAATTATTTGAGTGCGTGCCCTCAAATTGCGCAATCGATACTATCCAACGCGTATCTGTAATTTAGACACCCGAAGGATTTTATCTGAATCAAATCGTCTCTTACGGTATAGGTAATGGGATGTGCTTGATTTTGAATGCGATGTAGTTTCAATTTAATTATTTATCTTTCTCTGGAGAACAGGACGTTATTCAACCGTTATGAGTAATTGATTCATTAAAATTTTCAGAATAAACTATAGCAATAGTACTCTATGGGAATACAACTGTTTTTTAATAATAAAGGCCATTAATTCCTACCCTCACTAAAACATCACTATCATGAGCAATATGAGAAAAATATTAATCTCCTATATCAACGTCTGCTCCAGCAGAGATTGAAAGCCGGAACACTTTCCTACGCAAGCACTATCACTATCAACTACCTACAGGGTAAACCAAATCGAAAGCGCGGGTAAGCAGAAAATGTTCGAATTCTCTCAAACTACCCGCAGTAACGCAAAACACGAACTTAACGGAGTCTGTTATCGGTAAGCCATTCGTCCCGGCTTGTTTCACTGGAATTCATTAAGTAAATTAATGGTTTTGGGACGCAAACAATTTGCAATATAGTACAATCCTGTTGCGTAAGTAAGCGTAGCGTAACACTTTCCTGTTACGTGTTGGAGAGAACATAATTAGCGTGTTAAATAACATTATACTTTGTAATCTACAGTAAGTTTCTTAACGGTTCCTACGTGTTGGTATTGGCTGGGGATTTGTGATTGGAGAGAACTTACGATAGTATAAAATAATGAAATAGCAGCTCAATTAGCCGTGATCTTGTTCACAGGGGGACGGGTTCGATACTTTACTAAGGCAGATATTTATAGCATTAATTAATGTTTTTTTTCTTATATGAGGTTCTTTGTGATTCGTAAATCTACGCTGGTCATTGAATAGAAAATATTAATACAACTTAATATAAGTAAATATATGATTGAACTACCATTATTTTGTCAAATGTTAACGTGTCTGTGGGCTGTCTACAGTCATTAAAATAGTAATTAATGAAAAAAAGTAAAAAAAACTAATCAAACACATCTATTGCTTTATTTGCGGCCAGTGCCACCAAGACTCTCGTTAAACACACTCATAATTTAAAAAAAGATGTCTTATTTTTTACTTATAAAAAAAACTCAAGCAATTCCTAATAATTCCAATTCTAAGGACATTTCCCATACATACATACTTATTATAATACATACGCGTTGATTTGCTAGTGTCCTTTTTTGAAGTCGGTTAAAAACCAATGTAAACAACCGCGATACTTCTATTAATATAGTGTAGCTACTAACAAATAAGGCGGAGGCGGCGCCGGGGCGTCGCGACGCCTTGCCCTGTTTACTAAGTCCCTGAAGACTGTGGGGTGCGAGTGAGAGACTTGTAGCGGGTTGTTTCAGAAAACACTCGACACTTAACGACTTTGTTATCTTTATTATTCACATTGTCGCTGACTGTTCCGATCTCGTAATAATAGACTTATGTCTATCTTAATTGATTGGCAAAGCTAAAGAAGCTCCAATGTATTTGGTTTGATCACCCCCACCAATACCACAATTTATACAATGTCCCACTGCTGGGCTTGGGTCTTCTCACACAAGATGAGGGATACAGCCCGTAGTCCACCATACTTACATACAAACTTCATACATATTCGAGAACTCTATGAAGAACTCTCAGGTGTGCAGGTTTCCTCACAACGTTGTCCTTCAAGTGATAATTAACTTGTAATACGCACATACATAACTTTTTGTAAATGAGAAATGCGTGCAGAATTCGAACTCACGCCCCCTCGTTCGGGGAACCAACGTTCGAACCACGAGGCTATCACTTGCTTAATATTGGTTAATATTAGATACGTTACTAACAACAAGAACTACATACCTACTAGATGCTCGAAATTCCATCGTAATTAAACATGTTTAAAGGTAAAACAATGAGTTTTTTAATGTATTATTTTCTTTAATAAAAATTCTTGTTACACATATTAAAATGAACATTTTTTTTTCTGCAATCAAACTTTATATACACCAAATATCAGACTCACAAAATTAAAGTGTTTGACATCACGGCGTTGCCTAGCGACCAATGATAGATAGGAATTGACGACCTTATTATTTTATTCTATTTTCATACGCGGGTGAAGCCGCAGGCAACATCTAGTACTCTTTTAAGTGATAGAACCCATGTCTGGTTCGGCCGGGGAAATACTACTGCCCCACCTATTTTTGTCATAATAAGTGTGGTTTAGTAATTGTGTTTTGGTCCGAAAGGTGCTATAAGTTGCCAGTCACACGTATACAAGATACGATCGACTATTATCACCGGTTACAACGTATCTATGACCAACTTTGAACGGGGCAAATGACTAACCCTTGCTATCTCGATGATTACTAATACTTACTAACAATTGTAGCCTAATACTAGTACATTTTTTTACACACATAACAGCAGCGTCCCCTACCAAGCTAGAACTATAATGCTCCTCTGAGAACAATTGCCGATGTATCACTAATTTATAGAAAATCACATTTAAATCGGTCAAGTTATTATGGAGATAAAAAAACAATTTCACACACAACAGCAGCGTGTTCATTCCGATGAATAAAACACTTGTACAGACACGCAATTTTTTACTCTAAATATGTATATACATTTTCGTTCTGGGTAAACATATGACGAAGTAAGTTACATCACCATCACTCATATCTTCGATACTTAAGCGTCTCCACTAATTTTGCCTCGCGTATACCCTATAAAGACTGACATCAAAATAAAAAGGCTTTTATAATAATCTTTATATGTTACAGAAAGGTTACAACACAGACAATATATTGTGGAAAATCGTTTGAACTATGAATAGAGGGAGCCCTAACAGAGCGTGAATAATTTAACAAGCCAACAGGGTTGAAAACCTTGTTAGACATTAGGTTATATAGTAAATTGCAGATAATCTACTTACTCAAACATGAGTCCATTAAGGTAATTGAAAATTGCTTTTATTTAGAACGGACTACGGACTCTTTTAACAGTTTACCTTTATGGTTATATAAAAGACTTTAAAAATAATGTCCATTGTTGTGCTCCACAGTAATTTTGTCTGCCATTTGGATCGATTGTTCTGCAAATAGACAGCCCTAGCCGCGCGTGTAATGAAAGAGTAGGGTTGAGAATTACGAAGTTCTAGAACGGAATTTTTATACAATATTCAGGCAATACTTATGACAGATGTTCATTCGTATTTATAATGTCATGTTTTAAATATTCATATAATTTATTGTAAGTGCTATCGAACTCGCTACTCGAATACAATGAACACCTATAAATATAATAAGATTTAGTGAAATACAATACGTTTCATGACTGTAAAAATCTGTCCTAGATATTATGTGTATTTTGTTAGTGTTCACTGAAAAATAAACAAATATATTAATTTTCATGTCAATTAATATATAAGAATATTGATTCAACTATTAGCGATTTGCTGCCAACATTTTTATTTATTTTCATAAGCCGCCTTATATAATATGATGTCAATAATATTAGAAATTAAAATACTTCTACGATTTTGAACATCATGAAAATAGGAATGAAATTAGTTAGTCTTTTTTCTAGTTTTTATAAGTGTTATTGTCAATATAAATAGCCAGTAAACGGCGTATCGCATATCAATATATATTCATTGTACTGACAACGTTCAACATCAAAAATTATTATTAGAAAATATTTGAACACTAAAATTGTATAATATTCTCATACTATCGACTTTTCGGTTTATTGAGTTAATACGATTAGCGAAATTAGGATGTGTTAGGGTCTAAATTAAATTCTACGAATTAGATATAAAGTAATTATAATTAATTTCAGATATTGGGCTTCTGTGAAAATGATATTTGCGGGACTGTCGGTGGAATATTTGCGTAGCGCGAATATTAAATATTAATATTTCTATATCTATTATTTTCTTTAGAAAATGAATGACGTATTTCAAATTCATAACCGACCATTTGATATCAAACCATTTGTCTGTTGCTTTGAGATGAAACACCTATATGTTACTTGATTTTCAAAAGGGACGTGGTCTGTAATTAATGGCATTATTTGAAATTGCTATAATTTCGCAGATGAACTAAATTATAGGTGTTATTGTTTTTGCGACTTAATAAACATAGATAAATACAGATTTCGTCGATCAGCTCAAACTCATGAATTCTGTAAATTAATCATTATCACCTGCTTTTATAATTAGATTTAATACCTAATAGTTTTTACCACCGTTCTATCATTTTTAACTTTACCTTTTTACCACCTTTACTTTTTATCGATTAAAGGGAGGAGGTGACGATAAAATAAATTCTTCACCACACTCGTAAGACAACATCAACAGTAATTACAAATCTATACGAGACCAACCTGAACAGCTTAACGTTAACAATTTAACCGAAGAATGCTTGGAAATACTCGGTAAGCAACCGCTTCCTGGAATTTAACCAGAATTCCACTCTGCAAGCACTCAAGGCAAATAGACCAAAACGTTCCGCCAGCAGTCTACTTACTTTAAACTTAATCCTAAATACACGAACAAAATCTCTTTAACTTCCATATTATAAGCCACGAGTAAGGAACGGAATTCCCGATACATATTTCACGTTGGAACCATTACTCAGATCGCTTCGAATTTTTCATGTACAATCTCGGGAGCGTTTAAAATAGCCTCTCGATTTATTTCCTCGATGAAACATCTTCACAGCATTATCCGGGAGCGTCATAAATATTTAGGCGGCGTGTAAGTATATGTTTAGACGGCGTATAGCGGCTTGTATCAGAGGAATTTTTCATAAAGCTCCGGAAGGGAGCCCGCCAGCATTCCCCATGTAAAGTTCAATCATGTAGATAACTTGTTAATATGTAAAACGGGTTCGGACGTTATGTATACGTTAAGAAAATGTCCGAAAGACTAATAGCTTACGCTTTCCGCAGCGCGCACTAGCGACCTGGGACTTGATTGGGTTTTTTATCCTATATCAGGCACTAGGCTTCTGTAAACTAAGTACCAAAGTATTACTAATAAATACATCTAATATTGTAATAAAATTGTGGGAGCAAATAAAGATATATGTTTTGTATTTATTATTATTATTATACTGTTAGATAAGGTTATATGGCATTAGTTTTCTTAATAGGCTAATCCATTAATAACTCCCCGCAGAGCAAGATTTCACTAATGAGCAGCCCTAGAGTATTGCGCTACGCTTAACATGTTAGTGCCAACCCTAGTGTTGGAAGTTTTAAATCACATTAAGGTCTTCCTAAATGTCAACAACTTCTCAACATCTATCTAAATAACAACCGGAACTGTCGTCCTTACATGCCCTCCGAAGAACGCAATCATTTAAGAAATTATACTAGCGGTCTCGGTGCATTACTTAGAATCGGTACAAGCCGCCGGGCTACGAGCGATACACTATTATATTGTCAAAGTTCAAGCTCAAAATAATGACAGTAATATTATGTCTTAAGTCATAACAGATTAAAGCAAGTCTAAAGAATACTAATTTAATAACAAGGAATTTCCACTCCATCATTATAGCAGTGATAGACTAGTGGGTCGAACGTTGGTTCCCCGTATGTGGGGGCGTGAGTACGAAACCTGCACACATAACTAATTTACAAAAAGTGAGTAAATTATCGCTTACTTCGGTGATGGAAAACATCGTGAGGAAACTTGTACACCCGAGAGTGTGTGTGAAGTCTACCAATTTGCACTTGGTCTACGTGGTAGACTATGGCCTGTACCCTTCACATTGTGTGAGGACATCCGAGCTCAGCAGTGGGACAGTTATAGGTTGTGATGATGATGATGATTCCACTCCATCTATCCTGAGTTTATGCCAACGCCCCCGGCTCGTGATCCACCCATCATGCTTGCTGAATTACAAAAGAGACTATGACGTCATCCCCCTAATAAAAATTGTTGAACTCTACACCATTCAATTTACTCATATTACCTTTCTCCATCCTGAAATAGTATACTTAAGTTTTGTAAAAACGTAACCAATGACTCGAGACATGGAAAATATTGAACAACTAACTTCAAGTACAACATATATGTAGATGTAGAGACTTAGCAACGTTACGAAGCCTTCACTCCATAACCTAGTATTTAATAACGCATTGATCTCGGGAGAGGGGATAAGGGCGCAATTATTGCCATAACCTAATTATCGCCGGGGGCTATCGGCCGACAAGTTTTGATTAAATTGCTCCCGATATCATCAGACGGGTAGAGAATGGAGTGGAACGATGGCGTGTAGGATAACTTATAAGCTTACAGCGGACTCCATATTGTTACCTTACTAACAATTATTCACATAACACATACGACACATTAACGTAATCTAATACAAAATATAAGTTAAAAAATCTAGTGCGTTATTTCGAGGTTAAATTTCGAATATTTGATTTTCTATTATTATTATATCTTATAAATAAATACTGTGCAGTTATTATTATAGCAGTTACTAATGGATTTCAACCTTTAAGCTACATATTCTATTAAACAATTGATGACCTAAACGATAATTAGTCATCAATTTGGTCCTAGGTTTGGTGACTGGTCGCTTGCTTTGGTAGGCATTTTAATCGATGATTTAAAATATCTTTGGGTATATCTAATCATGCAAGTTTAATTAGAACTTCTTCCTTTTGTCATTTGGAATACAATGCATTTTCATGATGAGCTTGACTGTATACTACACTCATGAACCACTTCAGCTCCAAAACTTAAAAACTCCAAACAGTGAACAGCACAGACACTAGTTTGTGTCTTTAGAACACTTTACAAACATGCATATACATTTCAAACATCTTATTTTCAATTGTCTTATTATATCAGCGCCTAAATACAGAGAATTCAAACACTACCACTGTAAGTTGTTCACCGTGTTTAACTTTAATGTATTATAACTAGCGATTGCAAGTGTACCAGCCCGAGGGGCTCCGCTACAAGTTTGGATTACATTGTTTCCGATTATATCTCAGATGCCACTGCAAAGTGGATTGGGGCCTTAATATGTGGTGCAAGTTAAGAGCGACGGGCGGCAATGTATTAAGGATATCCCTCTGCAAGGACGAGTATTGAGATCTATACACTTGTTACATTTATTTTAAGATGAAAGATATTGTCGTATGGTGAAAGATCCACGCCAATACACCACAGATAAAAAGCAAATAGTTTTATAACTGATAACTACTATTGATTCATTTAAAAATAAGGAGCAGAATGTTGCTGTTTCTTGATATTTTACAGACTGGAGAGTTTTATTTTTATAACACCGCATATTAAATTTACTTTTCTTTTAATCCGTGTACTGAATAATTTTAAAACAATTAGCATTGAATTAAATACTGAGCTAAGCTTTGCTAAGTTGGTTTTAGAATCCTGCGTTGTTACGTAATTGTAATCAAACGCCCCGTGACCGGGTCAGCTGCCAACCGTTTATTAAATCGCCCTCGATATTTTTTGCAACGTTGTTATTGATTCTATATTTTTTTTATTTGGTAACTATTGGCAAGTCTTTCTTTTCTAAACAACAATATATCCATTAGTGCATGGAAAAAATATTGACATACTTAAATTGTTTTAAATTGATATTTGTCCAGGTTTTGTATTTCATAAAAATGTTTGGGACTTTTTAAAATATCATTCTTGGTAGTGAAGACATATACTTCATATATAAATCACTAGTTAAAAGTTCACTAAATTCCTATACACATATGTAGGAAAGTATCAGGTATGTAAAATTGATAGTAGAAAAAAAATGTTGTAAATATTGAAATTGTCGACTATTTACATTATTTATTACTATATAATTATAGTGGTCTCTTACGATGCTCTGATTACTCACATGGAATCACGATCAATATACTAGGCCACCTCAATATGACCAAAAATGATCAAAAGAAGTACAGTAATCCATTAATTTGTTATAACTTACAATGATGTTACGATAACAATGTACAAATACGATTAGTTTCAACATAACCTTGACAGTTACGATAATTACGAGTTATAATGTTATTTTACTAGTTGAAAACAATGAGTATACCTTTGTGGACTATTTTAAAGACTTAGATGTATTAATTTATTATTTTGCGTACATTTGTTGCCTTAAAAAATGTAATGTATTATCGCTTAAAGTGCTTAACTCGCACCACGCTCCGATATTAAGGAAGCTCTCAATTTAGTTTCCAGTTCGTTATGAGCGTTATTGATGAAGAAAATACTTGATTTTCACTTTGTTCTGCCATATTTGTTTTCTTTTAAACTTTTTGCAATGCATTTGTTATTCCCGTACATAGGTTCCTATAGGTACACATTCCCTATAGGTTACAGGTACTACATAGGATATGTGTAGGGTACATAAATGTAGTTATACTAAATGTAATTCATTTTAGTTTTATAGATACTTAAGACCCGCTCTGCAATAGAAATTCGACATTAATTGAACTAGTGAAAGATCACTTCACATTGATAACTTTTATTGTTCTATTTTCTTCAATAATTGTATTGTAAACACATATTATACATAACATTTAGGGTTATACATGTATAAGGTTCTTCTCCATATAAACTTTGACTATTCCAAATCTCATACTTCGACGTCCACGTGTAATTTGTAAAAGGGGTACAAAAGTTTACCTATTATTATACAGAAAGATCTTTCCAAAGTCAATTGAGATCGCTGCTCACTGACACCGTCTTTTATTTCCTTTATATGTATTATATTATTCTTTATCTTCTTTATAAAATATTCATAAGGTTTAAATTTGGTTCTTAAACCTTGTTCCAAACCTAAGCGGCCAGCCTGGTAAACAAAGTCTGTAGTGGGAAGCCGCACGCCTCACGCTCTAGCATGTTTTGTTATTGA